>CAUYON010118981.1:0-13518 GCA_963573935.1 Arctocebus calabarensis
TTTTTTTGAGACAGAGCCTCAAGCTGTCACCCTGGATAGAGTGCTGTGGCTTCACAGCTCACAGCAACCTCCAATTCCTGGGCTCAAGCGAGTCTCTTGCCTCCACCTCCCAAGTAGCTAGGACTACAGGCACCTGCCACAACGCCTGGCCATGTTTTGGTTGCAGCCGTTATTGTTGTTTGGCGGGCAGGGGCTGGAATCGAACCTGCCAGCTCAGGTGGACGTGGCTGGCGCCTTAGCCCGTTGAGCCACAGGCGCTAAGCTGGTTGTTTGTTTTTTTTTGAGACAGTCTCAAGCTGTCATCCTGGGTAGAGTGGTATGACATCACAGCTCACAGCAACCTCAAGCTCTTCAGCTTAGGCGATTCTCTTGCCTCAGCCTCCCAAGTAGCTGGGACTACAGGCGCCTGCCACAACACCTGGCTATTTTTTGGTGGTAGCTGTCATTGTTGTTTGTCAGGCCTGGGCTGAATTTAAACCCACCAGCTCCGGTGTATGTGGCTGGCACCCTAGCCACTGAGCTACAGGTGCTGAGCCCCTGGTCTAGAGTTTTTTTTTTTTTTTTTTTGAGACAGAGTCTCACTCTGTCGCCCTGAGTAGGTTGCTCACAGCAACCTCAAACTCTTAGGCTTAAGTGCTTCTCTTGCCTCAGCCTCCCAAGTAGCTGGGACTACAGGTGCCTGCCACAACAACTGGCTACTGGTCTAGAGTTCTAGCTGAGTTTGTCTTTAGTTCATTTCTTCGGTTTCTTTTGTTAAGACACTTAGAACAATCATTACAGGTTTTTGGATTTTTGTTGTTTGTTTGTTTGTTTGTAGAGACAGAGTCTCACTTTATCGCCCTCAATAGAGTGCTGTGGCATCACACAGCTCACAGCAACCTCCAACTCCTGGGCTTAGGCGATTCTCTTGCCTCAGCCTCCCGAGTAACTGGGACTACAGGCGCCTGCCACAATGCCCAGCTATTTTTTGTTGCAGTTTGGCTGGGGCCAGGTTTGAACCCGCTACCCTCGGTATATGGGGCCAGTGTCCTACTCACTGGGCCACAGGCGCCACCCGTTTTTGGATATTTTTGTAAGTCTCTCAAGAGTGAGTCTACAAGTCTAAGGAAAGAAAGTGCATTATGTCCTTTAACCGAGTACTATTTTGCTTTTTGCCACCCAAATGACTGCCCATGCCAGCCATATTCGTGATCTCAGTGAGCAGGATATCTGATGTTGAAGAATAACTTCCTGTTTCACGACTTTCTTACCTAAGACACTCTAGCTCTAGCCTAGTGGCTGTTAGGAGTCTCTGCAGATATGTTCTGTGCTTCCCTCTTCCCTGCCTTTGCTCATTTGCCTGGAATGTTTTCTTTCCTCCACATCCTTCTCTGCCTTTCCAGACTTATCTCTTTCAGAGCTCTTTTCTGACCCAAACCAGATGTGAACAATTCTTCCTTTGAATCCCACAAGGCACCTTGTTACTATTTCTTCTGACACTTAACCTCAGTGGGCCTTGTGTTACTAAGGTTTGGATGTTTCCACGTCTTCTCTCCTCCCCTCTTTTCATGAGTGGAGGAAAAATGTCTCATCTGTGTCCCCCGGTGCCTAGCACTGTCCCTGGCATAACGCATACTAGAAATTAATCAAGGAATGACTCACTAGTGTAGCAAAAGAAGCAGACTTTGATTTAGGGAAGACTTTTATGCACTTTTATGTTCCACATCTAAGAGATGATGTGTTTGTAGGGAAGAATTGTTTTCATCATGCTCTGGATGCACACATTCTTGAGATTCTCCTTTCTAAAAGCAAAGTATTTATCACTCAGTAGTGATGTTAATAAGGGGCTTGCCATCCTATACTACTACAGTATCTTTGGAATTTTGATCTGTTTAGAAGCTAGGCTTAAAAGAGTGGTAAGATGTTTTTTTCATGTATCATCCTCTTACTTCTTGTTTTAATAACAAACACAAGTCCTTTGTTTTCAATTACTAAGGTGTCTATAATAAGGTATAAATGGTATTTAGGGAAAAAACGAAATGCCTACTTTTTTTTTTTGAGACAGAGCCTCAAGTTGTCACCCTGGATAGAGTGCTGTGACATCACAGCTCACAGCAACCTCCAACTCCTGGGCTCAAGCGAGTCTCTTGCCTCCGCCTCCCAAGTGGCTGGGACTACAGGTGCCCGCCACAACGCCTGGCCATTTTTTGGTTGCAGTCATCATTGTTGTTTGGCAGGTCTGGGCTGGATTCGAACCCACCAGCTCAGGTGTACGTGGCTGGCGCCTTAGCCCGTTGAGCCACAGGTGCCGAGCCTGAAATGCCTATTATGTTTCTTTTTATTTAATTTTTAATTTTTTATTGACATATAATAGTTGTACATTTTTTTTTTTTTGGAGACAGAGCCTCAAGCTGTCACCCTTGATAGAGTGCTGTGACATCAAGGTGTATGTAGCTGGCACCTTAGCCTATTGAGCCACAGGGGCTGAGCCAGTTGTACATATTTTTGCAGTACACATATTTGGGTACCTATATACAATGAGTTGTGATCAAATCAAGGTAACTGGAATATCCATCACCTCAAACATCTTTTCTACTTTTCTCTCTCTCTCTTTTTTTTTCTGTAGAGACAGTCTTGCTTTATCGCCCTCTGTACCGTGCCATGGCATCCCACAACTCACAGCAACCTCGAACTCCTGGGCTTAGGCAATAGGCGATTCTCTTGCCTCAGCCTCCCGAGTAGCTGGGAGTACAGGCGCCCGCCACAATGCCCGGCTATTCTCTCTGTCTTTACAGAATCTCACTTTGTTGCCTGGAGTAGAGTGCACTGGCATTGTTATAGCTCACTGTCACCTCAAACTCCTGGGCTCATGTAATCATCCTGCCTTAGCCTCCCATGTAGCTTGGACTACATGCACATGCCACCACACCTGCCTAATTTTTTCTATTTTTCAGAGTCTTGTTTCTTGCTCTGGCTGGTGATCCTTTCCTCTCAGCCTCTCAGAGTGCTAGGATTATAAGTGTGAGACACTCACACAGCTTTGTCTGGATCTTTCTTTCTTTCTTTTTTTGTTTTTTGCAGTTTTTGGCCAGGGCTGGGTTTGAACCTGTCACCTCTGGCATATGGGGCCAGTGCCCTACTCCTTTGAGTCACAGGCTCTGCCCCTGTCTGGTTCTTTTTAAAAATAATTTTCTGGGCTCAGCGCCTATGGCTCAGCGGGCTAAGGCACCAGCCATGTACACCTGAGCTGCCAGGTTTGAATCCAGCCCAGGCCCACCAAAAAAAACGACAGCTGCAACCAAAAAATGGATGGACGTTGTGGCAGGCGCCTGTAGTCCCAGCTACTTGGGAGGCGGAGGCAAGAGACTCGCTTGAGCCCAGGAATTGGAGGTTGCTGTGAGCTGTGATGTCACAGCACCCTATCCAGGGTGACAGATTGAGGCTCTGTCTACAAAAAATAAAATAATTTTCCGGGGCGGTACCTGTGGCTCAGTGAGTAGGGCACTGGCCCCATATACCAAGGGTGGTGGGTTCAGACCCGGCCCTGGCCAAACAGCAACAAAAAAATAGCCAGGCCTTGTGGTGGGCACCTGTAGTCCCAGCTACTTGGGAGGCTGAGTCAAGAGAATCACCTAAGCCAAAGAGTTGGAGGTTGCTGTGAGCTGTGATATCACAACACTCTACCAAGGGTGACAAAGTGAGACTCTGTCTCTAAAATAAATAAGGAAATAAATAATTTTCTGTCTACTTCTTAATATTTCCATTTGTTTAGGCTAAGTGCAGTGGCTCACGCCTGTAATCCTAGCACTTGGGAGGCCAAAGCCACTAGACTGCCTGACCTCACAGGTTCGAGACTAACCTGAGCCAGAGCAAGACCGCTGTCTCTAAAAAATAGCTGGACATTGTGGCGGATGCCTATAGTCCCAGCTACTTGGGAGGCTGAGGCAAGAGGATTGCTTGAACCCAAGAGTTTGAGGTTGCTATGAGCTAAGACTCCAGTAAGACTCTACTGAGGGTGACAAAGTGAGACTCTGTGTGGGAAAAAAAAAAAAAAGAAAAAAAGGAAATATTTCCATTTGTTTAATAAATATCTTTCAAGAGCTTGTTGTAGCTGCCTCTGTACTGTGCTGGAGATACATACTGTACTTCTTCTTGCTCATGATTCGTGGTTCAATAGGAGTCAGATGAGTAAACAGAGTGACTGAACTCAGATAGGGCAAGAATCTGCCATTGGGAAGCCAAAGTCAGAGATCCTATCCAGCCTGACTACCAAGGAATGCTTCTCAGAGACTGTAAGAATGAGGAAGAGTTAGCCAAATAGGAGTTGTGGAAGATCAGGGAGGGCAGAATAGTATGTTGAACACAAATAATCAAGTACTAGCTCAAGCCTGCACATTTGAAGACATGCAGTTATTTCAGAATGGTAGGCATGAGTTGTAGCTTTTCTGTCACCCTTTTCCTTGTTTTATTTTATTTGTTTTATTTTTGAGACAAACTCTCACTCTAGGGCCAGGGATAGAGTGCCATGACCTCAGCCTTGTTCACTGCAACTTCAAATTCCTGGGTTCAAGCAATACTTCTGCCTCAGCCTCTTGAGTAGCTGGGACTACGGATGCCCCCCATGACACCTGGCTATTTTTTCTATTTTTAGTAGAGATGGGGTCTCACACTTGCTCAGGCTGGTCTTGAACTCCTGACCTCAAGGGATACTCCAGCCTTGGCCTCCCAGAGTGCTAGGATTACAGACGGGAGCCACTATGTCTGGCCACTTCCCTTGTTTTACTAATTTTTTAGGAGTATAGTAACAAGACTCTGGTGATTTAACCATATGAACAAACAACACCTCCCTGTTGCAGTTGGTGCCAAGTTGACATGGACTAGCTGCCACAGCTCCCAGGAGCTGAGATTAAGGGCCCGCCTTGGCCTCCTCACTTGGATATATATATATATTTTTTTTTTTTTTTGAGACAGAGCCTCAAGCTGTTACCCTGGAGAGAGTGCTGTGGTATCACAGCTCACAGCAACCTCCAATTCCTGGGCTCAAGCGAGTCACTTGCCTCCGTCCGCCTCCCAAGTAGCTGGGACTACAGGCGCCCGCCACAACGTACGGCCATTTTTTGGTTGCAGCCGTCATTGTTGTTTGGCTGGCCTGGGCTGGATTCGAACCTGCCAGCTCAGGTGTACCTGGCTGGCGCTTTAGCCCATTGAGCCACAGGCGCCGAGCCTAACTTGGATATTTCTTAAATGCAAGGACAGTTATCCAATTCATTCTCTGCTCTGTTCCCAACTCTGTCACAGTGCCTGGTAGCTGGGCAAATAATTGTTGCATAAATAGAAAGGCTACCCTGGCCCCTGGGGGAGATGAGTATTACTCTTTGGTGCACTATTGGCAGTTTGCACAGGGGATCCCAAGGTGAATTCTGGGGTGTCTCTAAGCAATGACATGGTTAAATTAGTTGCAGGCCTCATATATCAGATTTGCTAAGGGGAATCTACTAAAAAATCAGTGATGCCCTTGATATTGTTAGCCAATTAATTCTTTAAGTAGTCCAAGATAGGAAAGGTCTGCTGATTTGATTTTATCTGTCTTTTAAGATTGATCTTTGATTACATCCCATTCCAGCTGGACCTCCTTCTTTCTTCTCTCCTCCATTACTAATGGTGTGGGATCTAATTACCTCATCACTCCTTCATTTATTTATGAAAGGCTGAGGTTAAAGTAGAGACTGTAACTCCTGGGTCCTTAGGGGACCATCTGTAAAAGCTTTCTTCCTTTTCTTTCTCCTCCCTTATACATGATAAAACCTCTCTTTTGTCTCTGGCAAGTTAGAATAGTTCTTATTTACAAATTTAAATAAATTAAATTTCCCTCCCAGGATTGCATGGAGGCTGGTCCTTTGGGTTAAGCTTGGCCTGTCAACTCCCTATGGATTATTCAATCTATCAACACTAACGCACTGATCCCAAAGCAAGCAGCTTTCAAAACCCGCACATAGTTCCTACACTTCTTGCCTTCTTCACAAGAAAATTGGGAAAAAGGAGTCTTTTTAAATTTTACATTTTATCATTACACAAGTAATACATGGATAAATTCATCTTGTAAAAAATTAGTATGTGGAATAAAAAGTGAAGGGCTTCTTCCCCTTTCTTTGCATTCCACCCCACTGTTAAGAATTTGAGATGCGGCTAGGCGCCTATGGCTCAACGGGATATGGCACCAGCCACATACACCTGAGCTGGCGGGTTCGAATCCAGCCCCCGGGCCCGCCAAACAACAATAGTGGCTGCAACCAAAAAATGGCCGGGCATTGTGGCAGGCGCCTGTAGTCCCAGCTACTTGGGAGGCGGAGGCAAGAGACTCGCTTGAGCCCAGGAATTGGAGGTTGCTGTGAGCTGTGATGCCATAGCACTCTCTCCAGGGTGACAGCTTGAGGCTCTGTCTCAAAAAAAAAAAAGAAATTAAAAAGAAGATATTATAACTGATACTATTGAAATACAAAATATCTTCTCTGAATGCTTTAAAAATCTCCATGCAGATAAACTTGAAAATGTAAGGGCTTGGCGCCTGTAGCTCAAGCGGCTAAGGCACCAGAAACATACACCAGAGCTAGCACCTTCAAATCCAGCCCGAGCATGCCAAACAACAGTGACAACTAAAACCAAAAAATGGCCAGGCATTGTGGCAGGCGCCTGTTGTCCCAGCTACTTGGGAGGCTGAGGCAAGAGAATTGCTTAAACCCAGGCGTTGGAGGTTGCTGTGAATTGTGATGCCATACCACTTTTCTCAGGGCGATGGCTTGAGGCTCTGTCTCAAAAAAAAAGAAAATGTTGAGGAAATTGACAAATTCCTGGAAACATACAACCTCCCTAGGTTAAATCAGGAAGAAAGAACTGCTGAACAGAACAATATCAAGTCATAAAATTGAAACAACAATAAAAAACCTCCCAATTAAAAAAAGTCCCAGACTAGATGGTTTTACAGCTGAATTTTACAAGACTTGCAAAAAAGAACTGGTATCTATACTGCAGACATGATTTTATAACAGAGAAGGAAAGAATCCTCCCCAGCTCGTTCTATGAAGCCTGTATGACCTTGATACCAAAGCTAGGAAAGTACACACACCCACAAACAAACAAACAAACCAAAAAAAAAACTGTTAGCCCTTATGAATATAGATGCAAAAATTCTCAACAAAATCCTAGCAAAATGAATTCAGCAGCACATTAACAAAATAATTCACTATGATGAGGACGTGGGCTTTATCTCAGAGAAGCAAGGATAGCTCAACATTCACAAATATACAAATGCAATTAACCACATAAATAAAAGCAAAAACAAACACCATATGATCCTCTCAATAGATGCAGAAAAAGCATTTGACAAAATCCAGCTTCCTTTTATGAAAGAATTGTCAACAAGGCTCAGTGCCTGTGGCTCAACGGGCTAAGGTGCCAGCCACATACACCTGAGCTGGCGGGTTTGAATCCAGCCTGGGCCGCCAAACAACAGTGATGGCTTCAACCCAAAAAAAAAAAAAAAAAAAATGGCCAGGCGTTGTGGCGGCGCCTGTAGTCCCCGCTGCTTGGGAGGTGAAGGCAAGAGGCTTGAGCCCAGGAGTTGGAGGTTGCCATGGAGGATGGTAACCTGATAGCTCTGGTGTATGTGGCTGGTGCCTTAGCCGTTTGAGCTACAGGCGCCAAGCCCTCAACATTTTCAAGTTTATCTGCATGATAAACCTCCAACTCCTGGGCTCAAACGAGTTAGAGTGATGCCATGGCACTCTATCCATGGTGATGGCTTGAGGCTCTGTCTCAAAAAAAAAAAAAATTGTCAACAAAATAGGCATAGATGGAATATAACTCAACATTATAAAAGCCATTATGACAAACCCACAGCCAACATTATACTGAATAGAGAAAAATTGAAAGCATTCTTGCTTAGAATTGGAACCAGACAAGGTTGCCCACTATCACCACTTCTGTTTAATGCAGTGCTGGAATTCCTAGCCAGAGCAATCAGGTAAGAGAAGGAAATCAAGGGATCTAAATAGGGATAGAAATCAAACTAACACTCTTCGCTGATGATGTGATCTTATATCTAGAAAACCCCAAAGATTCTGCAAAGAGACTCCTGGAATTGATAAATAAATTCAGCAGTGTCTGGTTACAAAATCAATGTATACAAATCAGTAGCATTTTTACATGAGGTCTATCTAACAATTAAGTTAATGACCTCGCCACTGTGACCTTATGTTGGCAGTGTAGTACAAACAATTCAGTAGGTTTCACCTTGGTATATCAACGTCTCACAGTGGTGTACATGTCTATGTGTGGCAGTGTCTTGCTGAGTGGCATTCATCAGTGCTATTGCATGTTTTTGTGTGCCAGCTTGAGAATGTTGGAGCTTGAATTAGAGCAATGAAAAAACATTAAATTTCTTGTTAAACTTGGCAAGAGTGGAAGTGAAATTAGGGACATGTTAGTTCAAATTTATGGGGATAATGAAATGAAGAAAATGGCAGTGTACAATGTTTTTAATGGATTTAATGTTTTTCTGAGGGGAAAGAAAGCATCACTGATGAGTAGTTAGGGCAGTCAGTAATAACCAGAACTGATGAAAACATTGCAAAAATGTATCAAACTTTGTGTCATAATCATTAGTTGACTGTGAGAAGCATAGCAGACCAAATAAATGTTGATAGAAAAATAGTTGGGAAAATTTTAACTGAAAAATTTGACATGAGAAAGTTGTGTGTAAAAACTGTTTTGAAAGGCCATCATAGTGGCTCACTCAGGGAGGACAAGGCTGGTGGATTGCTTGAGCTCAGGAGTCTGAAACCAGCCTGAGCAAAAGCAAGACCCTGACTCGGCACCTGTGGCTCAACAGGCTAACGCGCCAGCCATGTACACCTGAGCTGACAGGTTCGAATCCAGCCCAGGCCCGCCAAACAACAATGATGGCTACAACCAAAAAATGGCCAGGCGTTGTGGCAGGCGCCTGTACTTGGGAGGCGAAGGCAGGAGACTCGCTACTTGGGAGGCGAAGGCAGGAGACTCGCTTGAGCCCAGGAATTGGAGGTTGCTGTGAGCTATGATCCCACAGCACTCTATCCAGGGTGACAGCTTGAGGCTCTGTCTCAAAAAAAAAAAAGCAAGACCCCATCTCTACAAAAAATAAGAAAAACTAGCCAGACATGGTGGTGCATGCCTGTAGTCCCAGCTACTCTAGACGCTGAGGCAAGAGGATCATTGAAGCCTGAGAGTTTGAGGTTGCTATGAGCCATGATGCCATGGCACTCTACCTTTCTACTTTGAGTGACAGAATGAGACTCTATCTCAAAAAAGAAAAAAAAAAAAGTAGTCCCAGACTTGGCGCCTGTGGCTCAACAGGCTAAGGCGCCAGCTACGTACACCTGAGCTGGCGGGTTCGAATCCAGCTCGGCCCCGCCAAACAACAATGATGGCTACAACCAAAAAAAAAGGCTGGGCGTTGTGGCGGGCACCTGTAGTCCCAGCTACTTGGGAGGCAGAGAATCACTTGAGCCAAGGAGTTGGAGGTTGCCATGAGCTGTGATGCCACAGCACTCTACCCAGGGCAATAGCTTGAGGCTCTGTCTCAAAAAAAAAAAAAAAATTGCCATCAGACTGAAAGAATTGGGTGAATTCCTCTCTTTTTGAGGTCCCAAAATATCTTGAAGTTCCTGGGCCAGTCAAAAAGTAAGTCTTTACTTATCACAGGTCCAGACACTTGTAAGGGAACTATATAAACAAAGGACCAGGCTAATGTTTTTATTGACTCTATAAAGTTAACCTCAATTCCTCAAACCAGTCTAGTCATATCTGAAAATATGCCAATCCAATCTATGCCAATCCAATCAAATAAAATAACTTATTTTATTTGCCATAAAATAAGACTAGTCATGAATAGTTTGGAGAAATTAACCTGTAGAGGCTCGGTGCCTGTGGCTCAGCGGGCTAAGGCACCAGCCACGTACACCTGAGCTGGCGGGTTCGAATCCAGCCCGGGCCCGCCAAACAACAATGACGGCTGCAACCAAAAAATGGCCGGGCGTTGGGGTGGGCGCCCGTAGTCCAAGCTACTTGGGAGGCAGAGGCAAGAGACTCGCTTGAGCCCAGGAATTGGAGGTTGCTGTGAGCTGTGATGCCACAGCACTCTATCCAGGGTGACAGCTTGAGGCTCTGTCTCAAAAAGAAAAAAAAAATTAACCTGTAGAGATAAAGGTAAACTTTCATCATAAAAATATACTTTACCCAATTTCTGTATGTAATAAACAGCTCAAAAGAAATTTTCTTGGCTCTTCTTCAGAGTGGCAGCCTTCCAAACAAGGTGGAAAGCTTAGAACTGCCATCCACAAACTAAGCAGCTCTTCATCAGCATGGTAAGAACTTTTTATTTGGTATTACAGAAGCTTTTCATATCGTTCTAGAATCAGTCCTAGGGGATAAAAAGTCTCCCTGTGTGTGTATATATATATCTCCAATAGTTCAGAAATATATAATACAGAATATGAAAGTTCTCTGTCAATCCAGCTCATATCTAACCAGAAATCATGCTTTTTAAAATAAATGCATAATCTTCTGCCTCCTTCACGGATGTAAGGTGAATCCAGTGAGATATGATGTTTGTACCCACCAGGTGGGTAGGTGTGGTTATTACCAAGGATCCCCACCATCAGATTCAAGGGCCTGCTGGGAGCCCTGGTGTGAATGGTACCCACCACCACCACCACCCTGACCACCCTTCACACAGTACCAAAGCTCCAAAGGCCTCTGTGGCTCCCTGTCTCTCCTCCCAAAACCCCAGGCCCAAGTGCCTCAGCCTGGTGCCCAGATCCTCCCTGCTCCTGCCCTGCTCAGTTCTCACTCTTCCTCCAGCTTCAAGGCACCAAGCAGCTTCAGGGCACTCATCTACTCCTCACCTAGTCCACATGCCTTCATCCAGGCTGTGCCCTCTGCCTGGGGTGCCTTCCCCACCCTAATCACTACCTCTCAGCCCTTCTCTGGCTGGAGCTCATGTAAATTAACTCTGCTCTAGGGTCCCCTCCCTAGGAAACAAGCTCAAAGTGGTTCTCTCAATTTTGCCTGTCTAAGTAGAAGATGCTTAACACCCACTTCCTGGCTTTGTGGCTGATTTTGTTTCATGTGCTGTGCTGGAGGCTTCTGAAGGTCAAGGCCCCCCAAGCTGAACTCACAGTTGCCCTAAAGGGACCTGCAGGTTCACCCATTGGGCCTTGCACATGGCACATGCTGTGTCCTCTTCCTCCCTCCATCTTCTGCAGGTTACTCCTATTGACCTATTTGGCCTCATCTAAGCAGCACCTCCTCTGTGAAGCCCTCCTAGCCTGCCCCTATGGTCCCTCCGCTCTCCTTCCCACTTCCAGCTCACCAATCAGGTTGGAGTTCTGAGGCAGCTGCTGTTTCTCTGTCCTCTGTATCCCATCTATTCCCTCAGCTGGGGTGGACCATGGGTACACAGGGTGAATGAAATCAAAAGTGTATTTGGGTTTAGTTTTAATGATGGACTTAACTATTTAATAAAGTGTTTCCAGTCAATGAAGTCCCCTTCAGAGGACATAGGCTTATTCTCACAAGAGGCCACCAACCCTTCCATAACCTTGGCCACTGAAGAGGCCCCTTTTTCCCAAGACACCCTGTAAATGTTCCCTGGAGAGCAAGGGCAGACTGGCTGGAATCCCTCCTGCATCACTTGCCAGCTGCCAGACAGAGGGAGGGAGCCAGGACCTTTCCACAAGCCAGGTTGCCCATCTGCAAAATGAGCTCTTGGGAGTATTACATGCAAGGTCTGAAAGACGGTCCATCCAGAGCCTGGACCATAGGAGGTGAACCAATGTTAAGCTGCTGTCTCTCCTTCCATCTAGTCTTTCCTTTAGGGTCCCAGTGTTAACTGTGGGGGTCAAGGGGGTCAAGGGAGGGTGCCCAAAGAGGAGGCACAGGTAGCTTCTCCTAGCAGAACTTAGAGAATATGGCAGGGCTTGTCATTCATACATTTAATAAACACTGAACACCAGTATTGATCTGGGCCCTGGGGACCCAGGGATGGTGCAGCCCCAGCCCAGACCTGAACACAACCCCCTAAGATCAATACCATGCTCTGAGCTGAGTGGGCAAGAGGGAAAGAGAGAAAGCTCATGCTGCAGCAGGGTGCGGTGGGGTGTTATCAAGGAGAGATTGGAGTTGGGGTGGCAGAGGGAGCAGCAGGTACAAAGCCCCAGAGGTCTGAATCTTCCTCTCCCAGCTTCCTTTTCAAACAGGCTCACCTGGCAGGAAGGCTTTTCCTCTCCACCCTCTTCCACAGTTCATCACCTGGAGTGGAGGCTCTTAACCTGGGGTCCCCAGAGAGAAGGGAGTGCAGCTCAGAGGATAGAAATCAGAGGTTTCCAAAGTCGGACTGAAAACATGTACTTTCTCATTCTCACCCACCTCTGGTGTTTAGGTTCCCATCAATTAGGAATGTGGCCACAAACCTCAGTAGTGCTAGCTGTACCTGCAAACCCCGGATATTTCAGCTATTACAGGAATCTCTAAATATTGTTTATGCTCATCGTTACTTCAAAATTAGATTTGTAATTTTGGTCTTGTTACTTAACGCATTGATAAATAAAATACATGACTGCATTACAAATTTTTTAAATTGTATTAGGTAACTGTATTTCTTTCTTTTTTTTTTTTTTTCTTTTTGAGATAGAGCCTCAAGCTGTCACCCTGGATAGAGTGCGGTGGCATCACAGCTCACAGCAACCTCCAATTCCTGGGCTCAAGCAAGTCTCCTGCCTCGGCCTCCCAAGTAGCTAGAACCACAGGCGCCTGCCACAACGCCTGGCCATTTTTTGGTTGCAGCCGTCATTGTTGATTGGTGGCCGGGGCTGGATTCGACCCGCCAGCTCAGGTGTACGTGACTGGCGCCTTAGCCTGTTGAGTCACATTTGCTGAGCCAGGTAACTGTATTTCTTTCTTTTTTTTGAGGCAGAGCCTCAAGCTGTCACCCTGGATAGAGTGCAGTGGCATCACAGCTCACAGCAACCTCCAATTCCTGGGCTCAAGCGAGTCTCTTGCCTCTGCCTCCCAAGTAGCTGGGACTAAGGCACCTGCCACAACGCCTGGCCATTTTTTTTTTTTTTTTTTTTGGTTGCAGCCACCATTGTTGTTTGGCGGGCCCAGGCTGGATTCGAACCCGCCAGCTCAGGTGTACATGGCCGGCGCCTTAGCCTGTTGAGCCACAGACGCCGAGCCAGATAACTGTATTTCTAATGTACTGTAGTTGATTTTTTCCCCAAATCTTACTATTTTATTTACTTAAAAAAATTATTTTAGGGCGGCTCCTGTGGCTCAGCGAGTAGGGGGCCGGCCCCATATACCGAAGGTGGCGGGTTCAAGCCCGGCCTCGGCCGAACTGCAAAACAAAAAAAATAGCTGGGCGCTGTGGCGGGCGCCTGTAGTCACAACTACTAGAGAGGCTGAGGCAAGAGAATCGCTTAAGCCCAAGAGCTGGAGGTTGCT
>CAUYON010118983.1:0-16292 GCA_963573935.1 Arctocebus calabarensis
TTCAAGTGAAGGCTACAACCCATTTATTGCACAGGAAGACGGGGAAAGGGGAGAGGGAGGGAAGGGGAGGGAGAGGGTGGGGGGAGATGGGACAAAGGGTGAGATCACATGTGTGGTACATATTCGAAGGGTCACGAGAAAACTTCTAAATATGGATCAAAAATGCTTTCATATAGTAAACAAGAAAATATCATGAACGGTATGTCAATCAGGTTGATAAAAATATCTCATATTGCATGTGAAGCCCCCACACTGTACCCCATGGTTGAACTAATGTACACAGCTATGATTCAATAAATAAAAGTTTGAGGACGCCTGAGAGTGCTTTTGCTTTAATTGGCATATAATCTGCTTCATCTTCCCTTCTTAGCTAAGATGTTTTCAATGCTTTTTCACCTCAAGGTACAGATGATTTGAAATTTTACAAGCAAGACAATAACAATTTGGGCACATACTGAAATGAACAGCAGCGCTTTCCCAGAGCAAGTACGATGGCTGTTTTGTGTGGAGAACATCTCTCCCTGCGTCCCCTGAATCATCGAGCTTGGCCACATCCCAGGTGTTCTTTCAGCAAAAGTGGAGGCAAGCAAAAAACCGAGATGACTAGCTAAGCAAAACACGGGCGCAAAGCAGCAGAAAGAATATTTCAGCAAGGACAGGCAATTGGAAGTTTTCAGTCAAAAACTATCAGCTTGTTGGATCCAAAAGGTTTAGGAATTTAAACCTTACGAGAGATAATAAAATTGCATGAGCCCTCCAGAGTGTGTGTTTACTAATACATAAGCAGACACATACACACGTATATATATACAGAGCGTGTGTTTACTGATACATAAGCAGACACATACACACGTATATATACAGAGCATTTGTTTACTAATACATAAGCAGACACATACACACATATATATACAGAGCGTGTGTTTACTAATACATAAACACATACACACGTATATATATACAGAGCATGTGTTTACTAATACATAAACAGACACATACACACACACATATATATATACAGATTTCCCAAGCAGATTATTGTGATGAGCAGACACTTTCTGTGACTGCATTGGCACAGTGAGAAACAGAAATTAAACACTGGGCATATGAAAATGTGCAAATATCTTCTGCTCCTGATTAGGTGAGCGTCTTCTCATACACATGTCACCTCTAATCAGCACAGTAACATCATCTCGGAGTCTGCGGTTTCCTTGAGTTTGGGCAATCCCCCTGAGGTGAAGACACGTAATCTCTTCAGACTCCTGGCTCACCGCAGGCAAGGAGTACTTTTATTGCTTACTCAAGCTTTAAAAAAGCAGCTTGTTAAGCCTAAGGGATCAAAATACTGTCCTTAAAAAGGCCTTAAATAGGGCAGGCATCCCACTCACATGTGCTATGCTAATTCCAGAGAAGAAAAACATCAAATTGAATTTTTCTTTTTCTATACAAATAAAGCGGACTATGGTTTATTTCCACAAAAGGAAAAATAGTGACTTCTCTTCTGCCCAGAACTCGAAGATCTTGACTTCATTATTCTTCACGTGTGAGTGTTTATAAAATTCAAACACCCACACACGACTGTATCGGTGATCATTTTTAGAAAACTATCTCCTTCGGTTTAGGTACCACTTTCGGTTAGGATACCAGAAGTTCCATAACTTAAAGTATCAAATAATGACAGAAAAACATTACAAACTGAGAAAAAAAAATAGCTCTTACTATTTTGTAAATTTCCTTTGTAAGGTCAGATCAATAAATATATTGAAAAAGGCCTCCCCAAACCCCCAAACAGCTCACAGGTAAGGCCCCCTCAGAACTGCAGATGCTGGTGTGGATGTGGAGAGAAGGGAACACTTTTACACTGCTGGTCGGACTGCAAACTGATACAACCTTTCTGGAAGGAAGTGTGGAGAACTCTCAAAGAACTCAAGCTAGTTCAGATTTTTAAATCTCATAAAATGGGCCTGTAGAACAGGAATCAGTAGCATTTTTCTAGAAAGTTTATATAAAATTTACTATTATTGCCAGCTACTATCAGAATAAATGTTTGTAACTACATGCCAGAATTTAAAATTCTTAATAATTTAGTAGAAGACAGAGATCTCATTAAAAAACAAAGTGTGAGATCAAGCAAAATGAATGAAGAGAATTGAAATCTCACTATGGATAAATGTCTAATTAATCATTGTTGACTAATTAATTCAACCCTTTTATTTCTAATCTGAGCTTTTCTTACTTGATATATTAGAACACATAATAAAGGGAGCTTCAGAAATATATTTTGAAAGATGCTGTGTCAAAGTAACAGTTATCTCCTTATGAGTTTTTTAATTAATTAGAGAGAAGTTCAATAGAGGTGTAATAGGGAAAAGAGTATGTTGTAAATATGTTTGGTAATAGTACAATTTGTCCTGATATGCTACTCTTGAAAGGCGATATGGAAATATATTTTAATAACTGAAGCTTCTATTTATCAAAACATTGTATTTAGCTTATTACATAACATTTTTATTGTGGATGAAATTGGGGATGTAACAAAGCATCAGAGATGTGTTGTAGTGGGGTGCCAGTTCTGAGTGGGATTCCTTACTCTGCAACCTACAGTATTGAATAAGCTAATGTGTGTAAGGCACACCACACAGTAAATGAAGCAGATAAATACTCTACAAATGCTACTTGTTATTGTATTTAAATTTTTTGTTTTTTCTTCATTCATCTTTACCAGATTTGAAAAATATTTTGGTTAGGATTCATCCTCTCATTTTAAAATCTGGAGTAAAGTTGGAGATCTTAGTGGATTTTAATTAATGTATTGATTATTGAAAATCTATGCTTTTATAATATTTATTAACTAGAAAATTAGCATGGAATAGAGTTTATATGTGCTCTTAAATGAGGAGTAAGGAGCTATTTTTTATATTTTCCTGAGTAATATCCGTTTCAAAGTGTGGATATTTATAAACATTTGCCTTAACTTCTCCTCAAGTCCATTAACTTGCACCTCATGTCATCTTAACTGTCCAGCCCGTGATTGAATAATCGACATTGTCATTGTTTATAATTGCTGTTTTCCTAAAGTTGTGAATAACATGGTTTTCTATTTGGCTACCCCTTTTACTGCTGTTCCCTACTTGACTCTTTGATCTGATGGATATTCCTTAGGCCTTGATCAATTAAATGCTTTATTTATTTGTTTATTTATTATTACTCATTTGTTGGGCCCTTCCTATCTTTAGTTTTTTGTCATTTTTAAACCATACCGTATGGTCAACATGAGACATGATTATTTTGGTTACAAATAACAAGAAAAACTTCAGTCTAATTATGGTAAAAAAAAAGTGAAGTAACTATAGGGGCACTGAGTTAGCTGGTCTTCATTATAAAACACTCGAAATGGATGGTTTATTCAATAATTGTTACTGAATTTGCTAATCAGGTGGGAAAAAATACAAATATTTTTCTCATCCACAAAAATAAACTGAAGAACTATTTGGAAAAGCAAACTCTAACAGTAAATATAGGAGAATCTTTTTTATAAAATTAGGGTATAGAAGAATTTCTAAAAAGGGGGCAAATATTTAATATATTTCACGTCTTTAAATGACGTCTATACCTATATATTTATGTATTACAGAATATACTCTAATGTTCAAATCAAGCTCAAGATTGAACATTTGTAATGCATTTAACCAGTAAAAGGTTAATAGCTAGAGTAGGAAATTAATTTCTGCAAATAAATAAGAGAAAATACACATTAGAAGACTGAAAGACTGACTAAAGAATATTATATTGGTCAGAGATTGTCAGAAATCATAGTGTACACTCAGTTGGAGGATTTGAAGACCCTTTACAAAACAAGGGCAGGATTTACAAAGCCATCCAGGAATGGACCAGTTTTATGGGGGCAGCAGGAGAAGAGAGAAAGATGAAGGGACGGCAGAGAGGAATTATGGGAACACAGCAGGGCTAAGAGGAGAAGAGGCCCTTCCCTGAGAGGGGCTGTAGCTTCTGCTAGACTCTAGAGCAGTGGTTCTTAATCTGTGGGTCAAGACCTCTTTTTAACAATGAAAATACATTACAGCGTTAGGAAAGTTGAAAACCACTGCTGTAGAGGGACACAAACAACCTATGGCAATGAGCAGAGGGAAGGCCAGTGGGACAAATATCCAACATCACTCCCCTTCTGAACTTTTTGCTAATGACTCCCATGGGAAAACCAACTGAAAACCAGAGGGCAAAGAGGCCCATTGCTGTAGTGTTTATAGCTCAGCCAGCAGGGTACACAGCAAGCTTAGAAAGAATGGAGAATGACTGGACAAGCAAACATAAGCTTTCAAGCATAGAAATTACCAGAAAAGGCAACTTCCCTGGCAATAAGGGAAATTAAAAACCTAACAATACTAAATGCTTTTTTATACCACTGAAAGTAGCAAAACTGGAAAGTTTGATTTGTCAAAGTTTTAGAGATAACACGGAAAAATAATTCTATACTCTGTTGGTTGGAATATAGATAGAAATTGTCATTTAGGAAAGCAAAATTAATATGTCCACAATGACACAGAAATTTAAATTCTGGTATATATCTGGAAGAATGTTCTCAAATGTGTGTTAGGAATATTTTTGTCCATTGAAAAATTGGGAAAAACTTAAAGGAATTCACCATCAAAAGGAAAATGAATATGCGAATTGTAACTTCATGCACATAAATCTTAAATAACAAATTGTAACTGCATGCACTGATGTGCTATCTATGTGTGCTACTACATATAAATTTTAAATGGTATTGATTTAAAAAACCTAATTAGAAGGCTTTTGGTCTCCCTGGGAGCAGGTGGAGGAGTGGCGGCAGCAGGGATCACCTGTACGCTAGGGCACAGGATTACCTGTGCAGTTCTATGGAACTGTACTTGACTTGTTTCAGAAGTGCACATCTGAAACAAAAATTAAGGTCTGTCTTAATAATATTTCATTTTTTTAATCTTGGACTGAGTCTTTTGTACCACATGAGGAAGAAATTAAGTTTATTGGCAGGGTTGGCCTTTAGCAAATTCATTTATGAGGTGGTATTTGTCTTTACTAACAAGTTAATAGGGCCGTCACACTGGTGCCCATTCTTGGTGCCGATGATTGCCCCTGTCTCATTTGAGGTACAACCTTATCACCTCTACGTTAGCATCTCCATCCATCCTAGTGCTCATTGATCAATGAAAACCATAATGTTTTTTTGATACTAGCGATCCTATCATCCATATTATTTCTTTCAGATGTGCGTTTGTATGTCTCTTCTCAATTGAATTTGTCTTGAGTGAGCAAAAGCTATATAATTTTTTGTATGATCATTGATAATCATCCTCATCAGTATAATAACTAGTATTTGTTACATCCTTACTGTGTGACAGGCCGTGTTCTAAGTCTTTACATGTATTCACATTTCAAAATAATCTTATTTGGTAAGTACTATGACTCATGTTTTACATAGGAGGTCATTGAGGCAGAAAGAAGTGAAGAAATTTTCTCAACCCATAGGAAGTGTTGGAACTGAGATTTAAACCTGGTCAGTCTGACTGGAGAGCTACACTGTCTCCTATAATCTAAAATAGGAACTTTCATTGGCTCTACTTATGTTTTTTGATGAGTTCTTCTGTGCCCTTCTGTTGAACTGCCATTTAGGTATCAGATCTACTATCTTTGTGTTTCAAATCTTTATTTGGAACTGCAAGCATGCAATTCTATATGGAAGCACTTTTTACTGTGTGAAACTTAACCTCTGCAAAAGTATCTTCGTCATCTTCCATTCAAAACCCTGCCTTCTCTTGTGTCCCTCTTATATTCAATGGGAGAATCATAGATTTGTTTACTCAAACTAAAGATAGACACTTCCTCATACAGTCTTCCTATTCTTGTGCTCCACCAACTCCTAATAATTTAAATATCCTATAGATTCTACTACGTAAGAATCTCTCTAGTCAGCCCTTTCCTCTCCACTTTCACTGCAGTTTCCTTAGTTTTCATCATATTTCACTTGAATTATTGCAGGTCTAGCTTCAAAAAAGTCTCCTACTCAGTTTCCTCCCAATGAATCCATCATAGCACAGTTAGGGAGCTTTATAAAACATAAAAGTGAGTCTGGCATGTACCTGTTTAAAATGCTTCAATGTCTCACCAACTCTTTCGGACAAAAAGACTGTAGCAACTCAAACACACCTCTTCATAATCTGGCTTTGTTACCTGTCCAGTCTTACATATTGTCATATATTCTTAAGCAATCTACAGAAAGCTGTTTTCTCTGTTTAGGACGGCCTGTCTCATGATTTGTCCTGGAATAACTTTTATGTGTGTTTTAAAGATCAGTTCAAATATCACCTTCCCTTGGATTTATTCCTACAGCCACTTACAGTCTGAGGTCTCATTAATTTTCTTCTTTATTCCATTTGTACAAAACTATGCATTTTCTATGTAACTATTTTAACAGTGTTATAATGGTTGATTTCTATTTTTTTTGGTCTGTTTTCCTGCGGCAAGTACCATGCTTGATATAGTTTTAGTCTCAGTATTTAGTGCAGTGCCCGGGAAAGTGGACCTACAGCAAATGTGAGTTGGATAAATGTCAGCAATTCCCCCTACTAACAGAAAAGAAGGGGCCTAAGGGCAGGATGGGAACAGGCTTCACTTGTGTGTTAGTTCTCACTGTTGGGGAGATGCCTGAACCATACCATTGGCAGGAAGTCTGAGGCAACATGACGCTCATAGGAAGTATGTTGGAATTTATCGTGCTATTTACCATGGGCCTGGTAGGGGGTAGATGGAGGTGTCATTTGCTAATCCTGATATTGTGCAAGTGATATTTTTCTTTAAGGCCTGCCTTGAGATAGGAAATCCTTGAATATGTAAAGACCTTAATGCTCTCTGAAGTTATTTTTTGCTTGAATGTTACATTGGAGGTCATATGAAGTTGAATTAAAAAAAAAAAAAGAAAATCTTTGAGACTTATTATGGAGGCTGAGAACTTGCCCTTAGCATTCAAATTATGCCAATGGAAAATAGAAAGCAGCATATTATGGCAGTTAGGTTCCAAGGTTGTGGTGTCAGGGCATGTTAGTTTACAATCCATTATGCTACTGGCTGCTTGCTTGATCTTGGGCAAGTTATTTAAGCCTTCTTGGCCTCTGTTTTCTCATATAGAAAATGGAAGTAATAGCACTAATACTTGCTATTATGATAATTATATTTTACCTCTTCAAGATTGTTGTATGCATGTGTGTCCTATTAGAGACTGAAGCCAAAGAGAACATTAGAGTTTAAATCTAATTCCATGTATCATGAGTAAGTACTCCTGTCTAACACAGAGTGGGGCTTCTGCCTTTCTGCAATGCAGAGTGTAATGGACTCACCTTGGAACTAAGTAATTCTAAGTGGGTCAGTTTACAAAGGGAAATGTATAATGTAGGCAGATAATGTAAGTACTGCTGTTGGTTTCCTTCTGAATGTCAGGTACTGTTTAGATATTTTGTATATCTACTGAAATAATATGTATAAAAGCTTAGAATAGTGTTTATGTTTTGCTTTTTTACAATAGTAAAACAGTGACACTCAGAATATATTATTTATACTCTACAAAAACAAAACAGAGAAGGTGGAATTATTTGATACTGAGATGTATGTTAAAATCTTACTATAATTAGCAAATGCATATTCAATGCCTTCTATTTATTGAACACTTTATATGTGGCAGATATTGATTCTAATTTCAATACTAACTAGATCATATCTTATCCCAGGTGACCTTCTGAGCCGATGGGCTTGTTTCAAACATTGGCAAATGATCACTCACAATGGTGTTGTCGTTAAATTGTACATAATGACATGTGTGGTCAAGAAAAATTAATAATGAGTGTGCTTTTCCTAAGATGAATTTGAAGATATAAGACTGTTGTAGAAACTTTATCCTGTGGCCACTAATAACAGGAGTGTT
The DNA here is from genome assembly GCA_963573935.1 of Arctocebus calabarensis. Taxonomy (NCBI): domain Eukaryota; kingdom Metazoa; phylum Chordata; class Mammalia; order Primates; family Lorisidae; genus Arctocebus; species Arctocebus calabarensis. The sequence goes on from CAUYON010118983.1 coordinate 7,973, forward strand.
ATTAACAGGGATGTAGACTTATTTCTCATGGAGATTAGGATTCCGAAGGACTGTGAAAATAACAGAAGAAACAAACTTATCAAGTTAGATAAGGGGACAATTTCTAGAATTTTATTCAGAGGGGAGAAAAGAAAGTAGTCACAGATAATATGGACCAAATTTCTGCATGCCTGATGGTTCAGCTTACCGGGATTTAGCCTCAAGGAAAGCTGGACACTTGGCCATGCGGACAATGAGCCTGCGATGCCTTGCAGAGCCAGTGTTTAAGTTGGGCTCCTCGAAACAATAACGAAGCTTGTTCAGCAGCTCTTTTATTTCATTTTAGGGTTGCTAGAAGAATATTAAAGTAAAGCTATAGAAATATATTCATCTGTATAAGCACATTTAAGTAGCGATTACAGAGATCAGTTATCTCAAAGTATCACTACTTCTAAGCATTTGAATGTGGTTCTTAGTCACTTATCCCAAGTTAAATTTGACTGCACTGGGATCAGGCTTTTATCCCTTATTTTCAATAACAAAAATCATATCCAGTATCTGACAACTAAGATAGTCCTGGAGATTCAGTGTTTTTCTGAGGAGGAAAGCCTCCCAAGTAGCCCAGCTAAGGCTATTTATTTATTTAACTTTTTTAGGACTACTGGGCTGTGCAAACGAATGTGCTGCCGGCTGCTGCAGTGGCAAAGTTAAAGTGCTGAGGGAATTTAAGCCAGCATGCACTTTTTCATCATAGATAGGTCAAAAATTTTTAAAAGTATGCTGCTTATTCATAAGCAGCTGGAATCCAGGAGGACTCCATATCTGCCAGGACTTCAATAGATATGGTGCCCAATGTGGCTCTCCAAAAAGACAGCACTGGAGAGTCTTTACACTTCTCCCACCTGGAAATAGACTGCAAATTTTATGGCAACTTTAGCGGTGAACTCTTCATTTCATGGCTCTATATCTTCCTTTTAATATGCATGGCTGTTCTTTATTTGCGAGCCTGAGGAATACTAAATTTAGGTAGACTGTGAATAATGGGTCATTGTAGCTTCCATTGTAAGAAATCCTGACCACATATAGCCCAAGGTTAGTTTTTACTACTTCCAGTTCTCCTTATAGGTTGTAGTACATTTACTTTTACAAAAAAAAGTATGTTTCTGTATATACTTTAGATGGCTTGCTGTATGAATACACATCTGATAAATAGGTTGTCTAGTCTGTGTTGATGTAGTTACTGCCTTTTTATTAAAAATGGGTATGGTTTTACAATTAGAGGCATGTGAAAAAGGGACAAAATATGTTAGTATAGAGGGATCCTTTACATAGTCATGAGACATTGGTATCTACTGATATCTTATATAAAGTTTGCTGTCTCAGACCTACAGTGGATAAACCATGACAGGTTATCAAAACCACACCATTGAGTTAAAATGGCTGATGTCAGACTAATTCTGCCTCGCCAGCTATTTCTTCCCATTTATAACACTTTTTAAAATAAAAAGGGGTTCACAAATTCAGATGTGTATATAATAGGGATGACATACAATTGTACTTCAAGCTGAATGCAAGCAATTTTTCAAAAAACAAAGCTAAATTCTGAGCAATAAAATCCACCCCATGATTGATATCCTGCATTAAAGTGTGAGTTGAAGAAAGCAATTTTGTTTATGGGAAAGTCTTGGCTGGGCACATTTTTCATGTCACATAAAGATGGAAATCGTACCTTGTGGTTATAGATTACAGTTATAGTTTAGCTTCTATAATTGTGAAAGGACCTGCATCTGTTCTAAAATAAACCATTTTCTTCTGATAAAAATGAGCTCATTTTAATATGATTCTTTCTTTCAATACATATCATACTTTCCATTGGTTTCATTCTCATGGTAACTATTTTGTAATTTTTTGTTTCACTACGATTTGATAAATAAATGCATGTTCTAAGAATTTTCAGTTTCCAAATTACTGTCTGTGGTCAGTACACTGTAAAACTGTATAGACAATTAGTTAAAGGTACAAAGAATTTATTTAACATTTAAGAATATTGCTGGTAATTCAGCAAAGTCTCAGGTTATAAAGTCAATGGACACAAATCAGTAGCTTCAAATATGCTAGCAATAGTTAAGCTGAGAATCAAATCAAAGATGCACTATCTTTCATAGAAAATACTTAACTAAAGAGGGGAAAGACTTCTAAAGAGAGATTTATGAAACATGGAGGAAAGAAATTCCAAAGGATATAAAAAGATGGAAAAATATACCATGCTCATGTATCAGCATAATCAACATTATTGAAAAGGCTATGCTACCCAAAGTGATGCACAGATTCAGTTCAATTCCCATTAAAATAAAAAGCCATTTTTTGCAAATCTAGAAAGAAAAAAACAAAACAAAACATAATAGTCCTATTCTTTGTATAAAATAAGAGAAAACCCCTTGTAGCCAATGCTACCCTGTGAAATAAGAACAAATTAGGAGTCACTTTACCAGCATCCAGCTACAGTCCAAGGCTGTAGTAACCAACTAGCATGGTACTGGCATCAAGCAGAGGCATAGATCTGTGGATGAGAAGAGAGAACCCAGAGATGAAATCATTTTCATCTGATTTTTTGACAAAACAGACAAAAACATACAGTGGGGCAAAGAATCTCTGTTCAATAAATAGTACTGGGAAAACTGGATAGCCTTATATTAAAAGACCCTAACCTTAACCCTAACCCTAACTGTAAGCTTGAATTTTCACTCCCTTGGGAAAACACTTTACATCAGAATGGAGCACTCAAATGGTAGATTTTGCTTTCATGGTATTTGGAAGGATGTGCATCCATGGCTGGCCTACCAGAGCATTCAATCAGCGACTCTGAAGATGAAAGTTTTTATTAGGTCAAGGTCTCTGCTCCCTGGATCTGCAACTTACCCTGTCAGGCTGACCAACCCAGTGTCCAGGCTCACAGAGGTGCATTTCATGTCATTTTGTTAAACATCGGAATACTAGGATAGACTTAATCCAAAGACTGCCTTTGCCAAACAAAAAGAAAGATTATTTACAGGAGGAGCACCACTGAAATCTTGAGAACCCTGCATCTTGCACTTTGGGAATAAGAAAAAGAGATTGGAATACAGTACATAAACTTTCATTGCCATCAAAATCTTTTGCTGCCATAACTATTTCAGTTTTATGCATAAAAGAATCATCAATTTGTCTAGGGATGAGGAAGTGTTTGAAAGAGGTCTTGGGTTTATTTTTGTTCTTTAAAAAGAGAAGTCTTGAGGTTTTAGAAGACTTTCATCAATGTGCAGAATCACACAAATTCTCCTTAATGCCCCCCAGTTCTTTGCTGCTATCCTCTGCGATTTCTATCCATTAAAAGCACATTTCATGTATATTCACCTCTAAGGAAAGTTAAATGAAACTTAAAAAATCTTTTAAAATAAAGGTTTATAAAGTACATAATATTTTATAGTTCATAAAATGTTAACAAACATATCATTATTCCACACTATTCTTTAAAAGAAAGTGATGTTATTCGTTTTATCTTCTTGTTTCATATAGCAACTAACTGAGGCTCAATAAGTTTAAATAATCTGTCCAAAGTTGATCATCTAGAATTTAGTATATTTAAGTCTTTTGATGTACAGTGGAACTTCCATATTTGACCATCTCCCTACATTGACCACTTGCTTAAGCTGACCTAATTTTCATAGGCTGGACATGCACCATGTGTACAGTAGGCTTGGTTATGTTGACCACCACCATATATTGACCAATTTTTTATGGTTCCTTGTATACAGAGGTTCTGTTGTAGTAGAATTTTAGAGGAATTGGTCTCACTTGCCTTCTAATTAAATTATGGGTGAAGCAAGTCTAGTTTGGCTACACTAGAGATAAATTTGATCTAATCAAAGAGGGATTTTCTTTTTTCTCTTTTTATATGTTGAATGAGAGGGTGGGAATTGGTATTGAAAAGGTTGAAAGGTTGAATAAGAACTCTTGTTACCTATGAAATAATGTTATCAATATACATACAGGTAATTAATGTTTAACAAATATTGAAGAGAAAAGGAAATATCAATTCTACAAGAATTTTGTGTAAAATTTGTGAAAGTTGAGTAATGTTTTCTCCCTTTGGTCTATCATTGCATATCCTCCCAAAATTCCCTGTATAGAAGAAGGAGATTAGCCAAGTCTAGATTCATCCCAGTATTAATCAGATATACATTTCTCTTCTGGTATCACAACTCCATGTTCTTCTTTACTTTCTGAATGCCTGCGTGTGGTAGGCTAGTTGTAAAACAGATCCTAGTGATTCCTATCACCTAGTGATTCTTAACCTGCTAGTCCCATTCTTGGGTAATTCCCTCTTGTATATGGGCTGCCCCTTCGTGATTCGCTTTTAATGAATCGAATTTGGCAAGTGATGAGCTGTCACTTTTAAGACAGGTTTTAAAATATTCTGGCCACTATCTATTCTTCCCTCTCACTTATTTTTCGCTCTTTGGCTGACTTTGATGAAGCTAGGTGCAATGTTGAAAGTTGCCCTATGGAGAGACACCTGTGGCAAAGAACTGAGGTCCTCAGATCGTCAGCCCATGGGGAACTGAAATTGTTCCAATAACCCCTAAGACTTAGTAGCAGGTACTGCACCAGTTATCTTTGAGATGTCAGCAGATGCTTGGAATACAGCCTTGTGGGACGCCCTGCTCTGGAAGACTCAGCTCTTCTGAACTACAGATTGCTGACCTCCAGAAAGTGGAGACAATGGACGTGTGGTGTCTTAAGAAGTTCTATTTTATGGTAATTGAAGTTCTAATTTTGTGGTAACTACTGTACACTTACATTTCCGCTCCTGCCTTACTATCTTTGCCGTTTTTATTGCCTTCCTGGGATGCTGGAATGCTGATAAAATTTCTTCACTAGTTTTCTGTTTTCTTTTCCATTCAAGTTTGAGACAACATGGTACCTCCCCAGGGAGAGCTCGCTACCAGCCCTCTCATGTAGCACCTTCCTCAAGATTCTCTGTTACACCATGCTGTATTATCCTTATGAAAGTGCTTATTGGTATCTGAAATTATCTTAATATATTATTGTTTATTACTTCTCTTCCCCCTATTGAAAGGTAAACCTCAGAAGAGTCCCACTCTTGTCTGTCTTGTTTACTGGTAGTTCCCCAAGGCTTAGAAAAAAGTACCTGGCACATAGTTACTGATACTTGGTAATTTTTGCTTGAATGAACAAATGAATGAATTTTACTTTGAATTTTCTCTCTAGGTTCTTGTTATTGTAACTCTCTAAAATAGAGTAATGGCTTAGTGCAAAATCATTTGCTATTTCTCTTTATCTTTGCCTACAGAAGGATTATTTTTCAAGTATCTTTAACCTGCTGCTAATCTTCCTTCTTACAGCTGGTTCACTATTAACTTCCCAATGTCCAAAGGTCTTCAAGAGCAATATTGTCAACATTTTCATTATGCACAAAATGAGGCAAAAGCAAAACTGGTTGATTCTTTGACCGATATTGCATTTCTCTGTATTCTGATTTTGTGTTTACCAGTATTTTCAAAGAGTAAAAAATTGTATAATTAAAATTATTTTATTTCTTCTGTTATTTCCCTGTGACAGGTGCCATCTTCCTGAGTAAAAGTTATTGACTGTGAAAATAAGAAAGTCCTCTCTCTCTTTCCCTCTCTCTGTCTCTCACACTTTGTCTCTCCTTTTATTTTGCTGCCCTGGACTATTTGGCTTCCTTTTACCTAGTTTGTAGAGAAAAGAAGACTTCTTCTAGGACTTCATTTTCTGTTTCATTCATTCTTAAATCATTTAAGATATTAAATTACAGTAGTTGAAGTGATATAAAGAATATGTTCAAAGTTAAAAGAAAATATATTGATGATTGCAATATGAATTTGGAGCAAAAATAAATACTAGATTTTTGTTTGTTTCTTGAGACAGAGCCTTATTATGTCACCCTGGGTAGAGTGCTGTGGCGTCACAGCTCACAGCAACCCCAAACTCTTGGGCTTAAGTGATTCTCTTACCTCAGCTTCCTGAGTAGCTGGGACTACAGGTGCTTGTCACAACATCCAGCTATTATTTGGTTGCATTTGTCAATGAAGTTTAGCAGGTCCAGGCTGGGCTCAAACCCAACAGCCTCGGTGTATGTGGCCAGTGTGCTACTCACTGAGCTACAGGCACTGAACTGATACAAGATTGTTGTTACTTGCTTTATAAGCCATCCCAGGAGCTTGATAAGGATACATCACTAATGCCAAACTCCTTTTTACTAATGATTTCTGTCAACAATGATTATATCCCCCAAATGAAAGTGTTCGGTAGCCAGTACAGTAAGAGCAGTTAGGATTTATCGTCAGCTGTTGCCTGATATTACATTGTATTTAATTGCTTTTGAAATTTAAAATCTTGTCAATAAATTCAGGACATGGAGTTTTAGGTCAATGTGTGTTGGCCAGTCAAGGGAGAGGGAAACAGGAGGAACAATTTGGGAGGAGAAAGACTGATTGGGGACACACACATTTACACTTGCCTCTGTACTAAAAATCTTTTCAATCATTATAAATTGTCTTTTCTAGTTCTAGTAGTTTTTTCTAGTGAGTAAGGACTATAAGAACTTATTCCATAGAAGAAAAAGAGAAAGGATAATTTAACCGAATCCAAGTCAGTAATTACAGAGACACGGTGTTGGGGCAAGGAAAACAACTCTTAACTGGAGAGCTAGAAAACAAAGAACATGGTGGAGTAGTGTCTTAAAGAATCGTTTTAAGCAAGTATGAAATTTAAGCTCCTTTATGTGTCAAGGGAAAGGCAAAGTGGAAAGGGGAAGCAGAAAGGGATTATAAGAGATAACTCATTCCTATGGACATCTGGGGATCAGTGAGGGTCCAAAAAGGGGGTAAAACGTTTTTTTTCTTGGTCAGTTAACTTTGGAAGAAGTAGGGCCAGTCATGATGTTTTTATAAATCTTTAATATGACATGTTTCTTGTGTATATACTTTCTGTCTCCTCAAGAGTTACTTTTGGGTAAGGGATGGTCATCCCCTTTCTTTTTAGAGTTGAATAATAGATGAAATTCTTATTAATTGGCTGCCCTATGCACAGAGCTAAGAAGCAGCTTTTAACCTAAGGGGTCAGAGACAAAACAGAGCTGGTTGTACTAAGTCTTTGTTTCACTGTTACAATGGGAGAAAGTGAAATATTATTTGTAGGTTATCTACTATATACAGTTAAACACAGTGTAATATTGTATTTACACTCTACCCACGTAGTGGGAATATCATAGACTTCTGCTTATTTAATCCTTGCAATAATCTTAAAGGTTACATTTTATCATCCCTGAGTATATCCACTTCTATCTCCTCCAGTCCTGCAACACATCCAAAGCTGGACCAAGACACACAAATGACCCCTCTATAACTTCAATAGTAGTCAGGCCTATTTCCAACTGTGGGCTGAGTTAGCTGATTTTCCCACTTACTCAAACGTGATATCAAACATTTTGTTCTTTCATTAAAGCTCTCACTCATCTCCTTCCACATCTTTCTTATCTGATGGTTTTGTGTCTCCCTTCAGAGAGGACGGAGAAAGCATCAGACATTACCCACCCCATGTGCCCATCCTTCACCCCATCGACTAACCTGTTACCCACCCTTTCCAACTTCTCCCTGTTAACATGGGGCATACACCTCCTACCACACTCCTGATTAGATACTTCCCTACCATTTCAGAAACACGAAGCCATCAGCACTTGCTTTCTCTTTTATCTTACACTGTCTTTCTCTCCACTATGCCTATCTTATTGGCAAGTAAACATGTTTTCTATATGTGGAGAATCTTTCAGTTTTATTTATTTATTTTGCCTTTTCACTTTCTTTTTTAAATTATTATCATTAAATCATAGCTGTGTACAATAGTGCAATTAAGGGGTACAATGTGCTGGTTTCATATACAATCTGAACTATTTTCATCAAACTGATTAACATAGCCTACATGGCATTTTCTTAGTTATTGTATGAAGACATCTGTATTCTGCATTTAGTAAGGTTTGCCTGTACCCTTCTAAGATGCACCATAGGTGTATCCCCCAATTACACTCCCTACACCCCAACATCACCCCTCCCCTCCCTTGCCCCTTTCCCCATTTTCTTGTGCTATAGTTGGGTTATAGCCTTCATATGAAAGCTATAAATTAGCTTCATAGTAGGGCTGAGTACATTGGATACTTTTTCTTCCATTCTTGAGATACTTTGCTAAGAAGAATATGTTCCAGGTCCATCCATGTAAACATGAAAGAGGTAAAGTCTCCATCTTTCTTTAAGGCTGCATA
>CAUYON010118984.1:0-33818 GCA_963573935.1 Arctocebus calabarensis
TAGAGTTTTTCTTATAAATTGAGGTGCATTCTGGTTGGGTGCATAAATATTAATAATTGAAATCTCATCGTATTGAGTATTACCTTTAACAAATAAGAAATGTCCGTCTTTATCCTTCCTTATTTTGGTTGGTTTAAAGCCTAGTGTGTCTGCAAATAAGATTGCAACATCTGCTTTTTTCTGTTTTCCATTTGCCTGGAATATAGATGACCATGCCTTCACCTTGAGTCTATATTTATCTTTTAAGGTAACGTGAGACTCTTGTATGCAGCAAATATCTGGCCTGAGTTTTTGTATCCAGACAGCCAACCTATGCCTCTTTAGAGGACAGTTTAAACCATTCACATTAATTGATACCAATGATAAATCTTGAGAAAAATCTAGTGGACATTTTTAATCCTTTTGTCACTGTGTGGGTTGGACTTTGATAAAAAGTTTCTGGATGAGTTTACTTTTGCATTGGAGGATTATGCTGGGCATTATGGAGAATAGGTCTGAGATAATCCTGGAGAGCTGGTTTAGTTATGGAAAATTTCTTCAACATGTGGATGTTATTAAAGTATTTAATTCTCCATCATAAATGAAACTCAGTTTAGCTGGATACAAGATCCTGGGTTGAAAGTTATTTTGTTTTAGGAGATTAAAAGCCGATGAAAGGTTTAATCAGAGAGATCTGCAGTTATTCTAATATTCTTCCCCTTGTAGGTTATTGATTTCTTGCATCTGGTTGCTTTCAAAATTTTCTCCTTCATATTAACTTTAGTGAACTTAATTATGATGTGCCTGGAGGATGTTTTATTCGGGTTGAATCATGCTGGGGTTCTGAAACTGTCTGCTATCTGAATTTCAGAATCTCTTGGCATGTCTGGAAAATTCTCTTTCATAATCTCATAGAGAAGAGACTCTGGGCCTGGCCTTGTGATGTCACTTCCTCATTTTCAGGTATCTCTATAAGGCGAATGTTGGTTTTCTTCGAGTTATCCCAGAGCTGTCTGAGAGAATGATCTGTTTTTGCCTTCCATTTCTCTATCTCTTTGTCATTTTGGGAGCATTTGATAGCTTTGTCTTCCATGTCAGAAATCCTTTCTTCTGCTTGCTCCATTCTGTTGCTGAGGGACTCTACTTTGTTTCTCTGATCTCTGAAGGCTGCAACTTCTTGTCTCAATGTGTCAAAATCTTTGGTCATTTGGTCTTTGAATTCCTTGACTTCTTAAGACAATTTTTGAAATGCACCCTGAATTTCTAAATCCAACTTTTCCTCTATTTTATTGATCTTGTTTGCAATCCAAATTCTGAATTCGATTTCTGACATCTCAGCCATCTGTTTATGCATAGGATCCTCACCTGTGTCCACCAAATTATTCCTTGGGGGGGTTGACCTAGTCTGATTGTTCCTGTTTCCAGAGCTTTTCCATTGATTCCACCCCATGATTAATTTTACACCATTTGGCTGGATGAGTAGATAAGGACAATTTGGGCTGGGAGTTCTAGGAGTAGTGATTGACCAGTCCTTTGCTTGAAAGCTTGGACTGGTGTCTGTACCTTTTCCCCTAGAGTTTTGCCAAGGACTTGTAGAGAGCTGCTGCTTGTGAAACTGGGGACCTTCTTGGTGTGGTGGGGTTAAGTGGCTCTGTCTTATTTTCAGCTGGTCTTTGTCTTACCCCTAAGAATCTCTTACTCTAGATTGAAATCTGAGCTGTGAAGGAATACCAGCAGTTAAGTCACTGCACACCTCACAGGCAACAATTGAAAAAGCCAAATCTAACCCTCCCACTACCACACACCCAGGATACCACTTTGGAATGTCCTCAGGTGATTGGCCCAGTTGAAGAGGTCCCAATCAATTGTCCTAGCCAGCACTGATCTCAAATGGAAGAGTTAAAAAGTCTCTGGCAACTAGATCACAGGGATCTGCTGGAAGCTCTAGTATATTTCACTCTGGTGCTCTGTGAGCTCAGGAGGGTGCCCCTCCCCCCAGCAAGTAGATTAGTCTGGGAAGGTTGATGCCTCCTTCCCTACCTTGCCCCTGTGTCATGCCCAGTCAGTGGTAACAGCTGTGATCCAGTTTCCTCCAATGAGCAGATGCTCCAGAGGTTTGTGCCTGCCTGGATCACAGTGAGGTATGTGGCTCCTCAACCAGTCCACTACTCCCTGTCATTGTTTGGCAGGGGGAGGTGAGTCCTGACAACCTGGGTACTTCATAGGGGCTGGGGCAATTTACTCAGTTCCAGCCCTGTTCCTGATTGATGTCGCTGCTGGAACAGAACAAGTTCACAGAATTTATTTCTGTCAAGGCTATTTTCCCTGATCAGACTGGGGCTGCAAATAGGTCTGACTCAGTATGTGAGTTCTAGCCCTTTGTCTCAGCTTTCATCCCCTGAGGGCCAGGTTAGTTTGAAGGTAAGCAAAGCAGCCTCTCTGCGAGTATTCTAATCCCTGCACTTGGTCCTGGCTGGTACCACCTCAAGCAAATCCTTCACGTGCCTTGGTTGCTGGTCCACTCTGGGAGAAGCCGCCCACTTCCCCTGGCCACCAAGAAGACTGGGAGTGTCTCCTCAAAACATCCCCAGGGTTGCGAGCTCTCCTGCTATTGTTCCCGCAGCTGGTTGCTGTTTTGTGCCTCAGGAGACCTTCTTTCCAACTGAGTCTCCTCTCGGCTCACTCCCCTCTCACCACTCCCGAGCCGGAAAATCAGCACAGATCAGCAACAGTCCATGCCCCATTCACACCCCTTGAGAAAATCTCCAAGAATCTGGACTCTGTTGGGGACAGGCCTCCAGACCTGGGGGTGAGAGTGGGAGGAATACCAGGAACTCCAACTTGCAGGTAGAAAGTATATACAGTTTTATGGCCTGGCAGGAGAGTGCTGCGACACCCTAGTAGGGGAAGGAGGTCTGGTTTTTAGAGGGTCTCTCCGTAGGGTAGAGTGGGAGGACATCTGAATTCTGCTTGCTTGTTTGTATGGAGGTATGGAATATTCTGCGAGCTTCTCTCATGGGGGAGGGGACTCCCGTCGACTTGGTGATGTGCTCTGTACCTTTTTGTTTGTGTCCTCAGGGTCTCACGTTGCCCCAGCAGGGTTGATGTGCATTTTTTTGATCTTTTTTTTTTTTGGCTCAGATCCAAACCATCAGCTTTCTTGATGAGTTTCTGTCCTTTAACTCTCCTGGACGGGAACCTCTGTGGAAAGGTGGCTACAGATCACCATCTTGGCTCCTCCCCCTCAGTGGTCTCTTTTGAGGAGCAGATATTCCATGAGACTGGAATTCAATTTACATTGTAATTCACCTGTTACAAGGATGAGATTCTGGGTTTGGTTTTCAGCCATCTGGGCCCAGTGGCTACGGATGATGAGAGTATCAATCAAGGCACATGTAGCTGTCAGGTCACTTAATGGGTGATTCAACTGAGAATTGAAATTACTGAGCTTATTCTTTTTGTTTACCCTACTATGTCCAGTGACAAAGTAGCCAAGATCATTATGCTCAATAGTACAACAGAAATTTTGAAAAGTGTTTAAAATATGGTCTCCCAGATGGTTGAGTCTCATAAGTGTTTAGAAGTTTCTATTCATGATATTTGGGGGATGTTTGTTTATTTGTGAGACAGAATCTCACTCTGTCACCCTGGATAGAGTGCTGTGGAATCATATCTCATAGCAACTTCAAATTCTTGGACTTAAGCAATCCTCCTGCCTCGGCATCCCAAGCTGGGACTGCAGGTATCGACCAGAGAGCCTGGCTAGTTTTCTATTTTTAATAGAGACTGACAGGGTCTAGCACTTGCTCAGAGTGGTCTCGAACTATTGAACTCAAGTGATCCATCTGCCTTGTTCTCCCAGTGTGCTGGGATTACAGACGTGAGCCACCACACCTGCCCTAATTGTAATTTGTATATTCCTATTGCCATATCATGCCAGGGACTATCACTGTTCTATGGATGACCAGAAATAGAGTCCCTGATGTCTTACATCTAATCAGATTAGACAGCTAATCCCAGAAACTCCAAAGCCAATTCACCAAATTCATCCTTAAGATTTTGTTTCACCAGAATTGTCCCTAGGACCAAAATCAGAATTTGTATGTGTCATCCTGAGAAACAGAAGCAACAGGACATATGTGTATATGTGCATCTATCTATTCATCTAGATGGGAGTTAGTTCATATGATTGGGGGGCCTGGTGACCCGAAATCTGTGGGACAACCTGGTAGCCTAACACTTAAGGACCAGCTAGAGAGTCAATTCAAAGGCCAACTGCTGAGTGAATTTGTTTCCTCAGGAGAGATCATCAAGCCTTTTGTCTCACAATGCACTTAACATCTTATAATGTATGGAGTAGGACTTCTGTATACTGACCACTCAAAGGACTGTAACAAACTGGTTAATATAAGCAGGTGGTCAACATAAGGAACTAGGCCTGCTGTGCTGATATGTACATGTGGTACATTCAATCTATGAAAATTAGGTCAAATTAAGGTCGGAGGTGTCGATGTAGGGAGGTGGTCAACTATGCAGGTTCTACTGTCTTTATATTCTGTTGTCATGCAATGTCCATCTATGTTGACCATAATACTACTCAGTTCAAGCAGCTTCTGTGGAAGTCTTCCTCTTTTTTTCTATGCCACCTCTCACACACACCAAGAATCATATGGGATGCACCACAGGCACTTAACCTTTGCCCATGGAAGCTGTAAGAGAAAGATTCTCCACCTCCTCCAAGTTCATGTCTAACAGTGTCGCAATTGAGTTCTACTTGATATTTCTCCATTCACAGATGCCTTTTGTTCAAAGGTCTCAGAATTTCAAAACTATACTATTTAGGAGGCAAAATATTAAGGTTGGCAAGCAATGCAAGCAGCCTGTTTCTCAACTTCCTTGTCTCATTTCTTGGACCTCAGCTCCCTTGTTTGACACACATCATTTCCACCTGGTCCTCTTCATATGTATCAGATATGTTTTTCTGGCTTGTTTCTCTCTCTCTCTCTCTCTCTTTCTCTCTCCTCCCTGCTTCCTACCTTCCCTTTCTCCCTCTGTCTCTCTTTCCCCCTTTATCTTTATCTCATTATCTCTTTCTCTTTCTGTATCTTTATATGTGTCTTTATCTGTCCCTTGCTCTGTATTCTTTCAATTGAGCACAAAATAGCTACTAATGGCTGTCAGTACTTTCAAGTATTCAGAAGTGTTCTTATGAGATCATCTCAAATCCCAAGGCAGACACTGTCACTGCACTTACAAATGAAATGATAATTACTTCTCAGTGTGGGGATGACCACATGGTGTCCCCAAACTATCTGAGGCATTGAATGCCACCTTTTGCACAGGTACTTAGACTGTGACTGTGGGCACTACTGCTCCAACAAGAAATGACATTTGGTGAGTGGACTTTCTTTTTTGGCAGAGAGCCATGCTTTTGGAGCGGTAGAATATTTGACATATAAAAAATAGTATATGTACCTACAATTCTTTTTTTCTTCCTAGGGTCAAAACTGAACATTAAAAAAAAAAGCATAGGCTTGGCGCTTGTGGCTCAATGGGCTAAGGCGCCAGCCACGTACACCTGAGCTGACGGGTTCAAATCCAGCCTGGGCCTGCCAAACAACAATGATGGCTGCAACCAAAAAATGGTTGGGTATTGTGGCGGATACCTGTAGTCCCAGCTACTTGGGAGGCAGAGGCAGGAGACTCGCTTGAGCCCAGGAATTGAAGGTTGCAGTGAGCTGTGATGCCACAGCACTCTATCCAGGGTGACAGTTTGAGGCTCTGTCTCCACAAAAAAGAAGAAGAAGAAGAAGCATAGGGGGTAGAGCAAGGTGTTGGACCAGAAGGATTGTTCAGTTAGGCTCTCCTAGAATGACTGGGGCAAAAGAGAGAACCCAGCCATACCTGGCACAGAGACCTTACCCAGAGTCAGGGAACACAGTGAGGAGGTGGTGAGCTGCATACAGGGTACCATCCAGAATAGTGGAAATCTAACAAATTAAGCAAGTGTTTCAGATTGACTGGGATCAACTGGCCCCACACAAAGGTCCAGGAGGGAGGAAACCTTTCCAGAGTTTTGGAAACCTTTCCAGAGTTTCAGTTGTTGGGGGAAGCTGCACATTGAGTGGAAGGCTTGAAAGAGTGGGCAGATTTGAACAGTATATGGCAACCAGATATGAATGCCAATTGGAGTGGATTTGCCATAGGTTTGGTAGCCAGCAAGGCAGGCATACTGAGAAGATATTAGCAGCCATTGTGGAAGGTCGTGAGAAGGTCTTCACAGAGCCCTAAAGCATGGCCATCTTAATTCCACCTGCTTGGATCAGAACTCCACTTTTAAGTCAGGCTGAGGGACCCTTACACCCTGCAGGAACTGGAGTCATGGGGTACTGTGCGAACTGACCCTGAAGAACTTTTGTGAGGTTTAACGTCTGCAGACCCCCAGGGTCTGAATGTTGAGGAAACAATCAGACAATCACTGAAGGCAATTAAGTTAGGAGTAATGACCATAGAGGTCGCTGGCTCTTGTCTCCATCTCCTAAAAAGACCACAGTAATACCTGGTGTCCTGGAAACATATTGCCATCAAGAGCAAGGACTTTTTTTCACCACAAGGAAGAGTTTGGCTTTGCTCAGCCTGAGGCCCCTTCAAGATCTAAGCTCTGAGATGAGATCATTTGAATCAAAGGAGGTAGTTAGAAGGAAAAAAGAGGACAAGGAGAGGAACAAGAAGAAAGAACAAATGATAAGGAACCAACAGAAAAACTCAGGAAACATGAAAAATCAAACAGAGCAACTCTGCCAAGGGACTATGAGGCAGCTACTCACCTGTAAGAATTAATGGATATTTCTGGTGGAGACCCAGGGGAGGTATGGATTATTCCTTCCAGTCTGCCCTGGGAACATGTTCTACTACATCTCCTTGAAGCATGAAATCCTGCTGCATCCACACTACTTTGGCCCCAACTTGCTCAACATGGTGAAACAGAAACTCTTCACCAAGGTGGAGGGGACTTGTGTGGGGAAGTATGGCTTTGTCATTGCTGTCACCATCGTTGACAATATTGGTGCTGATGTGATCCAGCCAGGCTAAAGCTTTGTCCTTTATCCATTTAACTACAAGATCATTGTTTTCCAGCCCTTTAAAGGAGAAGTTGTGGATGCTGTTGTGTCTCAGGTCAACAAGTCCATTGAGATGGAGTTTGATCCTAACTCCAACCCACCATGTTATGAAACAGTGGGTGAGGACATTGTGATTCAGGAGGATGATGAGATCTGCTTGAAGATTGTGAGGATCTGGGTGGATAAGAATGACATTTTTTTCTTTTTTCTTTTTTTTTGTATTTTATTTTATTTTATTTTTAAATACATATATTTTATTATTCTTCATTACATTATTTCCCCTCCACCCCCCCCCCAGTGGTAAGACAGAATTTATTTACAGAGAAGAATACAGAAAACACTAAAGCTCCTGGTAGAGGGAGAGAATTCAAGTGGGGAGAGAGAAGCTCTCTCCGTTTCTCTCCCAGTCTTTCCTGTCTCCTCCTTTAGGACTTTAGTCTCAGGGTATACATAGGTGTATGGGTCCCTTGGCCAGGAAACGAATGAACACAGTCCCTTCTGCCGGGGGCAAGGTGAATGAATGTATCAATGAATGCATACAGTCCATTCATGGAATTGAGGCCTAGGAAATTCACAAGAAATTGACCTAGGCATAGGAAATGGGGGTTTCACATTTAGTCCTAAGTGTAAAGTGAAGGAGACACCAGGGCACAGGTGTCTCCTCGACAGTTGTCCAGCTTTTTTGCCTATTGGAACCTCCAGTGGGGGTTGGAGGTCCCCCTCCTTGCCTGTCATCCAGCCTGCTGGCTCTTCAGCTGGCTGCCACAGCACTGACACCACCAAGGAGGAGGTGGCAGGTCCGCCTGCTCTGCTGAGCTGGCTAAAGTGCCAAATGTCCTGCATCAATTCTCCCTCTCCGAGTAGAAACTCTAACTGCTGTTAGGGAAAAGGGGCAAAGACTCGATCTAATTGCTTCCTGATAAATCAGGTGATGATAGAAGGGGGCAGTTAGGGTTTTTCCAGAGGGAGAGTGATACAGGGGTTCATGGACTGGAACCATCTTTATTGCATGTGGCTTGATGACATTTCTGGAAAACATAAATCTGATTAGTGTAATCAGTAATAGGCAAAGGTAGAACAGTGTCAGGTCAGAAGCATTTATTCAGTGATGCTAAAACAAAACCATATTAGGATTTTTCTTGCTGTTTCCTAAATGATAACTTCAAACTTTCTTTTGGTTCACAAGCATAGGTGGTCTGTGGTTGGCTGTCTTCATTGCCTGCCTCCGTAGAAGATGGAGGGTTCCAGGACTTTACTCGTGAATGATGTATGCAGGAATCGACTCCTATAACTTTAACAGCTGTAGAAGAAGACAAGATAACAGGAAAGGGGACTTCCCAAGTTGGGGTCAGGGAAAGTGAATTAGAGGAAAAAGTTTTGATCATGATTAGATCTCTAGGAGGGAAAAGTTCCTGTTTTAGTTAGTATGTCCCTCCCCAAATGGGGAGCAGGACTTTCAGGTATGATTAGGGAGGCATGAGAGAACACCAAGTCATCCCAATTGCAGCTTAGAGGCTGGGAAAAAAATTTGGTAACTGGCTGTCCAGACACCCCCTGTATAGTTATAGATTTGGGAGATAAAAGACCAGGATTAGAGAGAAAATCCTGATAAAAGACCAGAATTAGAGAGAAGTACAGAAAAGGTTGCTCTGGTGTCCAAAAGAAATTTTCTCTCCTGGGTGCTCCACTATAAGACAAACCTGGGGCTCTTGAGGGGTGATGACACAAGCTGAGAATTTGCCCCGGGAACTCTCAGTCCAGTTTGGGCTCCGATGGGGTCACTGTCCCAGGAGGCCTTCGCCTCTGTGGACAGGCCACCCTCCAGTGGTCACCCTTGCATTCTGGACAGGGGTCAGGTGGCTTGCCCAGTCAGTGGTACTGCTGGGGCAGTCTTCTCTGAAGTGGCCAGTCTGACCACATTGGAAGCACTTGTTTTTCACTCCTCTGGTTTCCCTCTGCCCCTGAAGGTTGCTCATTTGTCTGAGTGCCATTACTAGAGCTGAAGAATGACATTTTTTCTACTGATTCCTTGATGGACAATTACTTGGAACTTGTGAACTGAGCATGCAGGTTTCCTCCTTTTGGTCCTGATCTAGGAAGTATGATTGTCACACTTACCGAATTGTCCAGAGGCCTAGTCTATCTGCTGATGGAAAGGCAAGGAAGGTACCTTATCTCAGAAGAAATCTGACACTTCTTTTGGCTTAGCTGCTGCTCCTGGATTTTTGATTTATGTGCTCTCATCATAAAGTGTTCTTAGTTCTCCAAAAAAGAAATAATAATAATTCATGGATTTGACAGAATGGGAATTTAAAATATGGATGATAAAGACGATAAAAGGAATAGACAAGAAAATGGGAACACAAAACCAAAAGTTGGATGAGAGATATGTAGAATATAGAAAGGATGTGGTAGAGCTTCAGGAAATGAAGGAGACATTCAGAGAATGTAAAGATGCAGTAGGAACTATCAAAAATAGGTTAGACCATAGACTAGAAAGACCCTCAGAGCTAGAAGATAAAGTTTTCAAGTTAACTCAGGTAATTAAAGAGCCAGAAAAGAAGAGAGAGAAAGCACAATAGGCACTTAGAGAACTATAAGACTCCAGGAAGTGTTCAAACATATGAATAATAGGGATTCCTGAAGGGGAAGAAGATTGACCCAAAGGAATGGAAGCCCTACCGGACAATATCATAAATGAAAACTTCCCAAGTTTTACTAAAGATTCTGACACACTCCCTACAGATGGATATCAAATCCCAGGTCATCACAACACAAACAGTGTCCCTCCAAGACACATTGTAATGAACCTGTCCAAAGTCAAGATAAAATTCTGCAAGCACCCAGGAGTAAGCACCAACTGACCTAGAGAGGCACAGCCATTAGGATTAGCAGAAACATCAACTGAAAAATTCCAAGCCAGAAGAGCATGCTCATCCACCTTCAACATTCTTAAACAAAATAATTTTCAGCCCAGAATTCTGTATCCTGCTAAACTAAGCTTCAAAATTGATGGAGAAATCAAATCTTTTACAGATATACAAGCACTGAGGAATTCACCACAAGACCAGCTCTACAAGAAATACTTAAACCTATTCTGAACACTGACCATCACAATGGACCAGCAGCGAAGTAAACACGCCAGAAGCTAAAGGTCAAAACTTAACTTCCATAATGGCACAAAGGATAAAACTACACAAGGGACTTTCACAAAATAACATGAATAGAACTCCACCACACTTATCAATTCTCTCAATAAATTTAAATGGCTTGAATTTACCACTTAAGATTAAAAGTCTGGCTGATTGGATAAGAAAGCATAAACCATCCATATGTTCTCTCCAGGACACACACCTAGCCTTGAAGGGCAAATCAAGACTCAGGGTTAGGCCAGGCACAGTGGCTCACACCAATAATCCTAGCACTCTGGAAGGCCAAGCTGGGTGGATTACTTGAGCTCATGAGCTTGAGACCAGCCTGAGCAAAAAGCGAGACCCTATCTCTACTAAAACTAGAAAAACTGAGGCAAGGAGGTTGCTTGAGCCCAAGAGTTGGAGGTTGCTGTGAGCTATAACGCCATGGCACTCTATCCAGGGCAACAGCCTAAGACTCTGTCTCAAAAAAAAAAGACTCAGAGTTAATGGATGGAAAAATGGAAATCAGAAGAAAGGAGGGGTTGCAATTTTATTTTCAGATACAAACAGATTAAAGAAACTAAAGTTAATAAAGTCAAAGATGGCCACTTTATACTGGTTAAAGGAACAATACAACAAGAAGACATTTCAGTTTTAAATATTTATGCACCCAACTTAAATGCTCCCAGATTTATGAAACAGACCTTGATGGGTCTAAGCAATATGATATACCATAACACCAAAATCTGGGGACTTTAACACCCCTCTGACATAACTGGATGGATCCTCTAAATAGAAACAAAACAAAGATACAAAGGACTTAAAAGTGACCCTAGAACAAATGGGATTAAAAGACATATAGAACACACCATCCCAAAGCTAAAGAATATATACATATCTTATCAGCCTATGGTAGTTACTCCACATCCTAGGGTACAAATCAAGCATCAGCAAAATTTAAAGAATAGAAATTATACTCTGTATCTTCTCTGACCACAGGGCAATAAAAGTGGAATTCAATTCCAACAAAAACGTTCATCCCTACACAAAGACTTGGAAATTAAAAAAACTCATGCTGAATGATAGTTGGGTTCAGGAAGAGATAAAGGAGGAAATCATTAAATTCCTCAGACATAACAGCAATGAAGGCACACATTATCAAAACCTCTGGGACACAGCAAAAGCAGTCTTAAGAGTGAAATTTATCACATTAGATAACTACATTTGAAAAAACAAAAAAAGAGTACATGAACAAACTCACGTTCCATCTTATGGAACTGGAAAAAGAAGAATAATCTAATCCCAAAGCCGACAGAAGAAAAGAAATAACCAAAATTAAGTCAGAGTTTAATGAAATTGAAAACAAAATAATCATTCAGAAAGTTCATGAAACAAAAAGTTGGGCTTTTGGAAACAATAAAATTGGTAAACCTTTGAGTAAAATCTCTAATAACCACAATCAGAAACAATAAAGGGGAAATAACAACGGATGCTACAGAGATACAAGAGATCATCTCTGAGTACTACCAGAAACTCTATGCCCAGAAATTTGGCAATGTGGAGAAAATGGATCAATACCTAGAATCACACTTTCTCCCTAGACTTAACCAAGAAGAATAGATATCTTGAACAGACCAATTTTAAGAACTGAGATGGAAGAAACAATAAAAAATCTTCCAACAAAAAGATGCCCTGGGGCAGGTGCAGTGGCTCACTCTTATAATTCTAGCACTCTGGGAGGCTGAGGGGGGTAGATTGCCTGAGCTCAAAAGTTTAAGAGCACCCTGAGCCACAGCAAGACCTCATCTCTAAAAATATACAGGTGTTGTGGCACATACCTATAGTCCCACCTACTTGGGAAGCTAAGACAAGAGAATAGTTTGAGCTCAACAGTTTGAGAATTCTGTGAGCTATGAAGCCACAGCACTCTAGAGAGGCAAAAAAAGAGAGACTCTGCCTCAAAAAAAAAAAAATGCCCTGGTCCAGATAGCTTCACATC
Organism: Arctocebus calabarensis; assembly: GCA_963573935.1. Classification (NCBI taxonomy): domain Eukaryota; kingdom Metazoa; phylum Chordata; class Mammalia; order Primates; family Lorisidae; genus Arctocebus; species Arctocebus calabarensis. The sequence goes on from CAUYON010118984.1 coordinate 12,234, forward strand.
AGAATTCTATCAAACTATCAAAGAAGAGCTTATATCCATACTGCAGAAATTATTCCAAAAATTTGAGAAGGAAGAAATCTTCCCAACACACTCTATGAAACAAACATCACCCTGATACCAAAGCCAGGAAAAGACTCAACTAAAAAGGAGGACTTAAGGCCAATTTTACTAGTGAATATAGATGAAAAAATTCTCAACAAAATCCTAGCCAGTAGATTACAGCTACACATTTAAAAAATCATTCATCACGATCAAGATAGTTTTCACCCCATGGATGCAAAGCTGGTTTAACAAACATTAGTGCATAAATGTAATACACTATATGGACGGAAGCAAAAACAAAAACAACAACCAAAAATAACCTAACACAGTAACACAGACCCATTTGGCAGCATGCTGTGTTTTCTCTAGCAATGGTGGATGTCTCTGAATGCCTTCAGTGAGGAATGCAAAATTGTACAGCTACACCTCCTTACTGATGGTTTCTGGGGAGTAGGATGCAATTGTTACACCAGTAATTTTATGTTTATAAAAGGTTTGAGGAATCAGTCTGAAGAAGGTAGACAATACCTTCTATTTAGAGAAAAATAATTGTTTTTTCAAAGTGACTGAGATATTTCAAGCCATACGGAGCAGGAAAAATCAGGGACTGTCAATGTGTTAAAGTCTAAGTGCAGCTCTGACACTTAACCAGATTTCAAAGTGCCCTAATAGTCCCCAAACCTTTGCACCTGCTCCAGACCAACTGGGATCTAAAGCTGAACTTCATCCTTAAGCAGTGGAAACATGCTCTTTCCTGACTGCTGAGATCCCAACCGCAAGAGCTATGGGGAGGGGTTCTCCTGTCACTATCCCAGTAAGATGTGTATCGTTTAAAAGTTAAATTTTTCATCAGATTAAGTGCCACTACAAAAACAACATCTAGTTACTTCATGCCATTATGTAGAAGTAGGATTCTTTTCTCATTTTTGCCTAGACATGAAAATGCAAAGCTCAAATAAGAATTATTATGCAAAGTGAATTTATGGCCCAAAATTTAACACTTGGTTGCTATTAATAAGTTGTATTTGTAATTTTTTAAATTGCAAATTGGAAAAGAAATGTATGTTTACGTGAAAAAATATATCTGCTTCAAAATTTAATTTGCATTTGCCTGATAACATCTAGGAAAAGCATATATCATATTTGTGAGTTTTTTTTTTCCTGAAGAAGCACTTGTTTCCATGATTTTCCTGCTTTTAAAAATATATTATTTTCTCATTTGACTCTTTAGAATGGTAAATGTAAAATCTTTAAGATAGCCTCTCTTTTTAATTTGCTATTTCAAATACCAATATTTTTAAATTATCATCTGGCTCCTGTTTTCTTTGTTTATAAATATGTGCCTCAACTTATGTTTTTGATACATGAGTCCTGTGCATTATTGTACACAGCTATGATTTATTTTAAAAAGAGTCCTATTTTTAAAATGTGAGCTTTAACATTTTTAAAACGTGAGGCCTATTTGCTTAATCCACCACATATTAATTCATATGCTTATATGTCACTATATAAATGTTTATTTTTCTAAATGACGTCCAGCAGAATTTGGCTTTCTTTTTCCAACTTACTGTCAAAATACTTTACTTCCGTACACTTAATAAATGGTTTTTAAGTCATTAGAAATTTTTACTTACACAGTAAGTCCTGATATTTTTCAGACTTATAATTCTATAAGGTCTCTATTTTTTAAATTAATAAATTTAACAAATTTTATCTCTGTGTCTATTTATTTACCTATGTAACCATCATATACTTCACATCATCTTCTAGGTACTTCTGTATCCTTGGGTTGCTATTAGTAAGTTGTATTTGTAATTTTTAAAATATTTGATAAAAGTTCTTCCCATTATAATGTTTCATTTCTCACTCCAGTCTTCTATTTCACCAAAACAGAGTATTTTGGAATATTGGGATTTGGTTGTAAAATGCTAGTTGCTGTATCCATGTTTTGTTAGCCAAATTATTTAAATATTGAGTGACACTATGCAGGATAGAGGTTGGTTTCTCTCATTTTCTCCAAGTCTTCTTTTATATCTTTCATTTTCTCACAATATTTCTTGCACCTTGACTTCACTGCATAGTTGATTTGTAAAATGACACAGCTGTACCCAAGCATTTTTTACCACAATTTCAAATGTAACACTGTCTCTAGAAAGAAAAATATGTAAATAACTTCGGACCCACTGTTCATGTGTTTTCAAAACTCATAAATATTAGCAAAATTTTATTTTATTCTACTTAGCATTTTATTTGGCAATTTACAACTGGATCATTCCCAAAAGTCAAAAAGGAGATATTGTGATTGGCAGAATAAACATCCATGATCCTACCTTTCTTTGCCTTCTTGATTGTGTTTAATAGAGACTTACTGAATTTTAAAAATGGCAGTCAACACTGTAGTCTTATTTCTAAAAATTGTATGTGCTGCTGATTATAACCATTGTAATCATGAAAAAGGCACTCTTTAAAATTGAAAAATAACAAAAAATATACAAGAGCTAAAGCTTCTTTAATATATCACAGTTTTGTCCATGAGTGGGTTGAGAGTGGGAGCTGATAAGTTTCACCTAAATAATTTCATTTTTTAATTTATTTCTCTGCTTTGTATATTTTCTTAAATGTATGTACCTAAGGTGTACATTTGATCATGATATGTATATTTAAATATATAGTAAAACAATCACCACAATTAAAATAAAACACACCAATGTACTATTTCTCTCTGATTAAAGAAAGCTAATTTAACCTAATGCTCTGAGTCCTTCTTTTTTCATTTTCCCCCGTAATCCTATGTCCTAGAGGATCAGCTATCAAGAGACTGTCCTCCTTGCGCTCGCGGCTGCCCAGGGCTTCACAGCAGGGACGCCCTGGGATTCACATGGTCTATGATTGAGGCTACATAGGTTCAGATCATTGTGGTGTTATAAATAATTCTGCAAGAAAAAATAGCTTTGTGCTTACACAAGACAGTCTGAATGTTTGCATTCACTTGGAATAATGAATTTTATGAGAAAAAAACATTTTCTGGATGCAACAAGAACAACATGATTGTCTTTTTCAGTCTCTAGATTCCTCTCATTCAAATAAGAGCAAACTCTATCACCCCCTCTCAATGGATGGACTGGTTTCTGTTAACTCTAACTGGTGCATCCCCTTTCCCATTCATACTGGTGCTGTAATCCTTGGAAATTCTTCAGTCCTTTGCTTTTATAACTTTATCATTATTACTGTGAAGATACTGAAGTCCAGAGACCTGATCCTCAACCAGCTGGTCTTAGCTAACAACTTGGTTCTCTTGTCTACAGGGGTCCCTCAGACAATGGCAGCTTTTGGTCTAAAATCTTTCCTGGATGAGGTTGACTCTAAACTTGCCTTCTATTTACAAATCTGGGCCAAAGGGTTTCCCTGAGCACCACCTGCCTCCTCGGTGGCTTTCAGGCCATTAAACTTCGTCCTAGTATTTCTAGGTGGCTGGATCTTCAAATCAGATACCCAAAGTGCATTGTTTTCTGCTGTTCCCGGCACCTGGTGGTGAATATTATTACTGCAAGGAATGTAACTCATAGAATAGCCAACAACATGAGTGTGGATGAAACGTATAGGTACTATTCCTCACCCTTTGAAGAAAAGTTACTATTCTCAGTACTTGCAGTGATTTTTGTGCTCACAGATGGCATATATGTAGCCTTCGTGGCCCAGACCAGGGGCTCCATGGTCCTCCTCCTGCACAGAGTCCAGAGAGTCCAGCACATCTGCAGCAGCAGCCCCTCCCCTGAACTGCTCATGAAACTAGAGCCACACACACCACCCTCATCCTGGTCAGCATGTTTGTCTCCTTTCATGCTCTAGCTGGTATTTTATCCTACAAGGTGACCCAGATACAGAGCCCAGGTCACTGGCTGAGGGGCATCTCCTTCCTGGTGTCTTCAGGTTTCCTGATACTCAGCTCCTTGCTGTTCATTGTCAGTGACACCAGAGTCTCATGGTTCTGTTCTGCCTGCTGGACAAAGATGATGCTCAAAAATGATCTTTTGGTATAAGATCCCTCTAGAGCACTGCATCATGTATTTAGTCACTTTGTAGGCATGTATATTACATGACATTTAATGTGCAAAAAAATTGGGATTGGGTATTGAATACAAATAATAATAACCATGACCTTATAGTGCTTGAGACTCCAAAACATTAACCTGCTGTCAATAATTACCAAAAATCATGGCAGTTACTCAAAAAATGGACCATAAGATTTCCATATGATCAAACAATTTTACTTCTGGGTAAATATCTCAGACAAATCAGAACATAAACTTGAATAAATATTTGTACAAACATGTTTGTGGCATTATTATTCACAATAACTAAAAAGTAGAAATAGCCCAGATGGCCATTGGTGGCAGAGTAAATAAATGAAAGATGGCATAGACATGGGGAGGAGTGCTATTCAATCTTAGAATGAAATGAAATTGTGATGACTCATGTGCACATGAATGAAATTTCAAGACATTATGCTAAGCAAAACAAAACAGGAAAGGAGAAATAATATTTGATTCTAATGACATGAGATACCCAGAATAGTTGGACCCATAAAGATAAAATGTAGAATATTTGCTACCAGGTTCTGGCAAGAGGGAAAATGAGGCATTGGTCTTTGATGGGTATAGAGTTTCACTCAGTGAAGAGGAATAAGTTTTGGGCATGGATAGTAGTGATCATTGCACACCAATGTAAATACACGTTACACTGCTGAACCTTATACTTCAAGTAGACCCACCCCTAGTCAGTCACCTGGCTATTTCCAGAGATCCAGCTTCAGAAACCCAGCTGATTGCATTAACAGTGTTGCAGTCTCCTAGCTAGCCCCAAATGTCTGCTGTGAATCCCCAGCTGCCCCCAAGACACGGTTGTAATTACCTGCTCAGCTGGCCGGACAAGAGTTCCCAGAGTTCAGCTGTTGATGACCTTGAGACTAGGATATATACATAAACAGCTATGAGCTGTGCCCAGTTCTCTGAGTCCTGCTTTACTTCATGCATCAATAAACAGTTGTGAACACCTAACATCTGGTGGCCCTGACCTAGTCTAGGGGTGCACAGGTCACTCAGATCTTGTCTTTGCCTTGTTACACAGCAAGTATCAGTCTTTTCTTTTATCTGCTTTTTTTTTAAGTTTTGAATTAACAACTACTGAATATATTCAAGTTAAACAACATGATAGTTTGATAAATGCACACAGTACCTTGTCCAATGATCACCACCATCAGGTTCATGAGTACGTCTATCACCACCCACGCTGTGCTTTGAATGCCTTCAACGTGTTTGCCTTAAGACTTAGAGCAGCTGGTGTCAGTGTTTCTGAAGGAGCCTGAAAGAGGGGCTGAGGGGAAGCATGACTGGGAGAAGACAGAGCTGACCCCACTCACCCACACTTCTACCCACCTGCTCACACATGCACTCACGGACTTCCACATACACATACTCATGCACACACTTGCACTCAAAGCATGCACACACAGACACAAGAAAACTCCGTGACCCCTGTGCCTGGGATGTGACTGTCATCCCCGCCCCATTTACAGGGTCAGAGGCACTCTTGCCAAGCGTATTAACACAGTATAACCTCAATGTAACTTTGAGTGCCATTGACTTGTTTGAAGCTTTCTCAGAGTCCACATAAAGGGATGTTCCTTTAAGACCCTCCGAACTGATTAGCAAGCTAGTCAAGCAGGAGGCAGACTCTGCAAGCAGAGTCTGGTTGTCTCTGGAATTTGCTGGAAGGGGCCTTGGGAGTGGAAAACAAAATAAGTTAATGTGCATCTCAGTTAAAGGTTGCACTTGTTGTCTACAGACAAATGGCTGAGTAAGTTTTTATGGTTGCACTGCATGGTTTCTTTGTACTCTTATCTTATAGACCATTTGCTGCCAACTGGCTTATTATTATCAGGTGTATGTGCAGAACTTAGTGTTGTTAAGGGTATATAAGCTTGTAAGAAATAAACTGAGATGCTACATGCCTGAGAGAGCTGTAGTCTCCTCTCTTTCTGACATTTCAGTTGCAGACTTTTCCTCTGCAGCACCAATTCACACAACACACAGTGATTAAGTGAATGTGAAAGCTATGTGGATTGGTTGGATGTAAGCACTCCAATTTGTACAAAGAATCAACACATGGAATCCCACACAGGCATAAATGTATTCATGATCTATGTACATATAACTCAATAAAAGAAAAAAAAAACTAAAATTACCCCTCAGACCACCAGGGGGTGAGAGCCTCTGGTTTCACTTAAATTGTGCAATTCTTCACCAAAAATAGACCCACTGGGGGAAAGCCTGTGGAAGAACCCCATCTTTTTTTTTTTGAGACAGAGACTCAAGCTGTCACCCTGGATAGGGTGCTGTGGCATCACAGCTCACAGCAACCTCCAATTCCTGGGCTCAAGCGAGTCTCCTGCCTCTGCCTCCCAAGAAGCTGGGACCACAGGCGCCCACTACAACACCCTGCCATTTCTTGGTTGCAGCCGTCATTGTTGTTTGGTGGGCCCAGGCTGGATTCGAACCCGCCAGCTCAGGTGTACATGGCTGGCGCCTTAGTCCATTGAGCCACAGGCGCCGAGCCCACCTTTGTTTTTTCATTTGGTGTCCTGAGAAATTATTGCCAAGATCAATGTCAAACAGTTTTCCCTGTGGTTTCTCTTGGAGTTTTGTGGATTAAGATCTTTGGGGTTGATTTTTGTGTATGTTGGAAGATAAGGGATCAATTTCATTCTTTTACTTGTGGATATTCATTTCTTTCCAACATTATACATTGTAGAGGCTGTCCTTCCCTCATTGTGTCTTTTTGGTACCCTTTTTCAAAGACTGATTGATTCTACATGCTTGGTTTTATTTCTGGGCTTCTCTGTTCCAATGTGCCTGTGTGTCTGTTTTCATGCTAGTGTGGTAGTAGATTTTGAGATCAAGTAGTGTGATGCTGCCACTATTGTTCTTTTTGCTCAAGATTGCTTTGGCTATTCAGGGTCTTCTGTTGTTCCATATGAACTTTAGGATTCGTTTTTCTCTTTCTATGGAAAATGTCATTGGAATTTTATAGGAATCACACTAAACCTGTACATCCCTTAGGGTAGAATGGACATTTTAACAATATTAATTCTTCCAATCCTTGAGCATGGGATGCCTGTCCGTTCATCTGTGTCTTCTTCAATCTCTTTTGACAATGTTTATATAGTTTTCTGTGTATAGATCTTTCACCTCTTTTGTTAAATTTATTCCTAGGCATTTTTATGCTATTGTAAAGGGGATTGTTTGCTTGATTTCTTTTTCAGATAGTTCGCTGTTAGAGTGTAGAAACACTACTGATTGTGTGGGTTGATTTGTACCCTACAACTTTGATGAATTTGTTATTAGTTTTCGTTGGTTTTTTTTTGGTGGAGTCTTTAAGATTTTTCTGTATGAAATTATGTTGTCTACTAACAGTGACAGTTCACCTTCATCCTTTCCAAGGCGGATGCCTTTACTTCTTCTTCTTCCCTCACTGCTCTGTCTCGGACTTTCAGTACTGTGTTGAATAGTAGTGGTGAGAATGGGCCCCCTTGTCTTTCTCTTGATCTTAGAGGAAAATCTTTCAACTTTTCACTATTAAGTGTGGTATTAGCTGGGGGATTGCCATATATGGCCTTTATTATTTTGAGGTGCATTTCTTCTATACCTAATTTATTGAGAGAAGATCAATTTCGTCTTCAGTGTTAAGCCATAGCATTTTAAAAATTGCGGCAAACAACCTAATATACAACTTAATGTTTTAACCATTTCTAAGTGCACAGTTCAGTGTGTTAATTATATTCACATTGTTGTCCAATTTTCGGACATTTTTCATCTTAAAAACTGCAACTCTGTACCCATTAAACAACAACTCCCCATTTCTCCCTCCCCCAAGCCCGTGGTAGCCACGATTCCCTTTTCTGTCTCCATGGATTTGACTACTCTAGGTACCTGATATAAATGGAATCACACAGTATTTGTCTTTTTGTGACTGGTTTATTTCACTTAGCATAGCGTCTTCAAGTGTCTTCATTCATATTTTGTGCAGCATGCATAAGAATTTATTTTTTTTATTATGAGAAAGAACGTTTTATTGCCATATATATACATGTTGATAGCCAAAAGCCTCCTAGAAAATAAGAACAAGATCAAATCTGCCTATCTAGGTTCAATTCAAAATAGCCCATCCCATTGGACCAGAGGTGGGAGTTGCCTCACTGATGGCTGGACAAACAGCTCTCAATATTCATTCTAAGTATTCACAGTGATTCATTATTGACTTCTAGGCAGGCCCTACTTCTTTAGGTGGGCTTTTAGACATTGGTACTTGTACCTTGGTTGTTTAGGTGGAGCACTTTTTACTTTTCTGTTGTACCTTGTGTGTAAGGAATGGATGTGTTAGCCCTGAGCATAGACAAGACAGGTTGCTCAAGATCATTCTCCATGCTTTTGAGAGCATTCCTTATCACCTGTATGTCATCTGCATGTATGTGATTCACGTTCGTCCACGTAGGAACATGAAGTCCTGTGAATTTGACTGTACTTTCCTTTAGGAAGGTCTGAGGCTCTTTAGGAAGCCAAAGCTCTGGGACAGCAACTCTCCTGCAAGTAGCTTTTTGTCTGTGTGGACCAATGCCCGGAGGTGGTTGCTGAGGGTGGTTTGCCAGAGGTCTGGGTGAATAATGACCAGCCAACAATCTTCACCCACTCCGTCAGGGCCTCTCCTCTGGCCTTGACCACCTCAGTGTTGTTGTCTTGAACGCTGAGCAGCAGTAGGACCAGAAAAGTGTGGATCTCTTTTCAGACAGTGGCCCCAGGCATGAATGTGTCACCCGGACAAAGTGTGCGGCCCAGGGCAGAGGTGGGTGAGATCATCCCTGATCCTCTCAGTACCACTGGACTCTCAATTATCCCGATCTAACCAGCCTCCCACACCTGGTATAGCTCTGACAGGAAGTCTTTCTGGGTGGACTGGGGTATGAAGGGAGAGGAAAAAGGGAGGCTACGAACCTTCCAGGCTCTCCAGTCATGATCCTTCCCAACACCTCTGCTGAAGACTGGGAGTTGCCGTCTCCAAGATGTCCCCCAGGGATCAAGGATGTTGCTCATAATCCCCTGTGCCGCACTCCCCTCCCCTGGCTCTATCGTGCAGTACTTGCTGCCAGAGTTGCTTCCCTTTCTCTTATAGTGAGGACCTGTTCCTTTGGATGCAGGGCTTGACTTGAGCACGGTCCCCTAACATGCCCCATTGCCATGCCTCCAGGCCATGGTGCGCGCACAGGCAGAGTTTCTGTCCTTTTTAAGGGTGGATAGTGTCGATGGACCCTGCAGTGGCTGCTGTCTTTTGGCTGTTGTGCTTCTGCTGCTGTGAACATGGTGTGACGCCATGGTGTTCTTCTTCTTGCTCCCGGGCCCATTTGAGTCTCCTTCTTGCATCACAGTCACCAGTTGTCCTGCACATGTGTACCCTGTTGCTAGCTACCCCTTCCCACTGCTGTCTCAAATGCCTGGCAGTGACGGCACCAGCACAGGTCCCCAGAACTGAGGAGGAGTTTCAGAAGGGATAGTGGCTGTGACCTTCCTTTGCTCATTGGCACTGTCATTCTTGGAGCATTTTCTGAGCATTTGATCCTGGTGAGGTGCTGGGGGGAGCAGGAGCACCCAGTGTCTGCTCTGCAAATAGTGCACAAATAAATAAAGTGGCATGGTAAGAGCTATTCTAGAAAAAGTAGGAACAGGGAAGAGGAAGCCACTCTCTGCTGTCCAGAGGAGGGGTCACAGGGATGCACAATTGAGAAGATAGGAGCGGGGGAGGGAGGTAGAGGAGGTGTTTCCAAGTGGGGAGAGGAGCACGTGCAAGGCACGAAGGCCGGAAGGATGGCAGCCTGGCTTCCTGGGGCAGCAGTGAGACCTGCAGACTGTGGCTTGGGGAGGGGCTGAGAGGCAGCTGCAAAGGCAGCTGGGAAGGGGGCTTGGGCAGGTGGCAGAGGGGATCTGATGAGAACCCGCACTGAGGACCATTTGAAGGGAGGCCGGGTGGAGGGGGGGACCAGCAGGAGGCCTGAAGTCTCCCCACCCCACCCCCGAGGCAGTGGGGGTAACAGGGGCAGATGTGTTCCAGACTAGACATGTGGAGCAAGGGGTTCCTGCAATGATGGAGGCCGTTGGTCTCTAGGCAGAGGTCCAAGTGGCCGGGCTGAAGGTATCATCCAGCCCTCGGCTGTCAGGGTTTTGGAGGCAGCAGGGATGGACTTGGGACCAGGCAGAGTGTGTAGGACAGAGAAGAGAGTCCGGCCTGAGGCACAGCAACACGCTCCCTCTGACTGGGCAGAAGGACCAGGGGCAAGCCTTGGTGACAGGTGCCACGGAGCCTGGGTCAGTCAGGCCCCAGCACTTCCAGAGATAGCAAAGGCTGAGGACCAGCTCTTGTCCAGTGGCAGGTCCCTGTGACTGTCGGGGAGAAGTCAGTTTTAGGGCACGTGGGACGGAAGCACACTGGGAGAGGAACACAGTTGGCAGGGGCGGGGAGACGGGGCAGGGAGGGGAAATAGAGGACCCTTTCGAGAAGCCCGCGGGAGAGAAGAGGCTGGAGAGAATCCCAGGATATACGCAGGGTCTCTGTTAAAGAGTAGAGGCATTTGGCATCTGTAAGACACTAGTAGACTGCCACCGTTTCCACACACAGACACACAGACACACACACTCTCTCTCTCCCCGGGCCACCCTATGTCACAGCACCAGCCTCGGGCTCCCCAGGCATGAACCTCCCAGGGGCATGTCCAGTTCTGAGAATTCTCTTGAGAGCCCCCTCTCAGCTCAAGTGGCCAATATTGTTATTATTTTCTTTCTTTCTTTCTTTCTTTTTTTTTTTTTTGGCCAGGGCTGGGTTTGAACTCACCACCTCCGGCATATGGGACCAGCGCCTACTCCTTTGAGCCACAGGTGCCACCCTGTTATTATTTTCTTAATGAATTTCTTGTCCTTCCTTCCACACCGCCCGCTCCTACTGATTTTCCCTCTCACTGCGGGCAGCACCACTGTTCCTCCAGCTCAGGTTGTGAACTCACCCTTGGGGGCTCCCTTGCCACTGGAGACCCAGGGAGTAGAGCCCTGCGGGCCTGCAGCCTCTAGCTGTATGAGCTTCCAGAACCTCCCCATTCTGCATTCTCAGCCGCAGAGCTGATGTGTGTGTGCGTGTGCACATGTGTGTTTTACAAACAGCCCATCTCTTCAGGCTGCTGGGAACATTACGTCAGGTAACATGCGAGTGCTGAGAACAGTGCTTGGAGCAGTGACCCGAACTTTGCACGGTCTCTGAAATTCTCTCCTCCGTTTCCTGCTCTTCAAGCCCTTAACTCCCCCCTCCCCCCGTGTGTGTTCTGAGATGGCTTCCAAACTGCTCTCCCTGCTTTGGGGGTCATCCTGTACACTGTCCTCAAAGGACAGCAGTGTCAGACCATCTCTTTAAGCTCCCCGCTGCTTGCAGGATAAAGTCCAAATCCTTTTGCTAAGCCTTCAAAAGCAGGCACTGTCTTGCTGACTTCGTTTGCCAGCCTGCCCTGCCACTGCAGCCCTGCCAGCACGAACAGCCCCCCACAGCACTCCCAGCCCACTCTCCTGAGCCTTCATGCATCTGCTTCCACCCAGTTCCTGCTATTTCTTTCATGAGGATCTAGCTCCTCTCCTGCCCACAGGGGTCTCTCCCACCTCTGACGCAGCAGCTCTTGTCTGGGCCACTCCCCGCTGACACTCCTTCACTGTTCCCCGCTGCTGGACACCTGCTCTCCCATGCGAGTTTTGTCTCTCCGGCTGCACTGCACGCCCTTCAAATGCAAGGCAGGCTCGTCTTGCTGTCTTTTCCGACAGTATGGCACAGAGCTTCATCCTCCACAGGTGTCCAGTTAAGATGGCATTACGCCAGGGTGCTGAAAACCTGTCCTTGTGTTTATTGGTTTATTTTATTCATTCATTCATCAGTTATTTGGGTTCTCCAGTGGGCTAGACTTGGGAATTTGATGATGAACAAAAGAGAAATAGTTCATCGTGGAGCTTATGTTCATGTAGGAGAGTTGGATTCTCAAATAAGTAAGAATAACTCAAAGAGTGGCAAAGGTCATAAAGGAACCAAGAACCTTCCTTCAATGTTCTTCATATGTTACCTGCCCCATACGTAGGACCCGCTACATAATTTGCAGGGCCCGGTGCAAACTGGCAGAGCATTAAACCAAGCTCAGAGACTTCCAAGATGTGACCAGGAAGCTGGCCTTGCCCATGGTGGGTACTTTCCCGAGACAGAAAATAAGCAGAGAAACTCTTCATTTGACTTGAAATCCAGCTCAGTGTATTTCTTTTCAGAGAATGCCATAAGCTATGAGGTGGCCATGTGTGCGTTACAGCATGAAGTTCTTGTGGCTGTTTCCTGCCTTTCAGATTGCTTGTCTTACTCAGCTCTGCAAGTACTATCCAGAAGGTGCTATGGGAAACAGAGATGCAAAGTCATTGTCAACAATCAGCACTTCGGAAACCCCTGTCTGCCAGGAGTGAAAAAATACCTCACTGTGACCTACGCCTGTGGTAAGAACAGATCCAGCTGCCTGAAGACCCTGCCTCTGTGGGGGGCAGCAGGAGTTTGCGTGGAACAAGCCACACAGCTCTCCTCCTGGTGCTGACTATCCCAGATATTCCAGACTTCCCCCTTTTTTCCTATCCTTTATTCTTGTTTATGACATTCACATCAGATAAGCAATAGAATTTTCTTGGGTCAAAATTTGTTTTCAAAGTGCTTTGAGCAATCAGATTGGCAGCTAGGGGGGAGGTTAGGAGAACAAGCAAATAAGGGTAAAATTGATATCAGTGATTTTAATCTCGGTTCTTAAGAGGCTCTAGAATTTATTGGGATGTCATGCAAGTTCACGGCGGTCCTGTCTGGCTCCATTGTGATCTTTCCTATTGCTTTCAGGCCCTAAATGACGAACTGGCTGTGCTGCCAACAGCTACTTTATTGATGTGCCCACAGCATTGAGTCAACAGATCAAATGCTTACCCTAAAACAATTAAAAATGTTATGCGACAGCATTACTTTGTTTTCCTAGTGTCTTTAAATAATAAAACGAAATGCTTGCTTTGTTTAGATTCTAATTTCATAAAGCTACTTAAAAGCAAATCAGCAGATCAGTATTTCCTAAGGGTACTATGGAGTTCCAGTTTGTAATCCTAATATGCTGACTGTTTTTTTCTTTTCTTTTTGAAATGAGCATAAAAGCAAAGGACAAGCAAAAAAGAACTATAACCAACGAACTTGATCCCTATGTTCTTGGAAACTTCTTTTTCTCCTGCCAAACATCCCTGCGCACTTTTTTTTGGTAGCAGCTTCGTTGAGAAACCATTCACAGACCACACAATTCACCTGTGAAAGCAGACAAATTAATGACTTTTAGTGTAGTCACAGAACTGTGCAACCATCACCACAATGAGTTCCAGAATATTCTCATCACCAGCCCCCCAACCCACTCATCACACCTGTCCCCAGCCCCAGGCAACCACTAATCTACTTCCTGTCTTTAATGGATTTTTGCCTCTTCTAGACATTTCGTATAAACAGGAGCACCCCAGGCCTGATCCTTGGTGTCTGCCTTCCTTTCTTAGCACATTTTCACGGCTCGTGCATGTTTCAGCGTGTATCAGTGCCGTGTTCCTTTTTATTCCCTTGCATCCCAGACTCTGATATCCTGAACTAAAAATTTTCTTCTCTGCATTATCAATGCTGTGATAAGTACCATGAAGCCACTGCGTGAATGTTCACGAGCACCCACACTCACATTACAGGAGCCATGGCCAAGCAGCAGTGGGTGGCAGTGAGCCCATTCTGGCTGAGGGTCCCCTAGGAGCCAACTTCCGTCACCTGAGGTTCTAGTAACTTCACACCTCCTCAGCGGAGGGTTGAATGAGGGGCAGGACTTCAGCCTGCTGTAGGTCTGATGCGTTCCCATGTTCTGGTATGTTCCCAGGGCCATGGCTCCTTTGACCTGGTGTTGAGAGGAGCTGTCAGCCCGGGGGCCACATGTCTCACAGCTATTTTCCCTCAGTCACTCATTCAGCATGGCGCAGGCATGTTCTGTGTGTCAGGAGCTGTCCCGGGTGCCAGGGATTCCACAGGAAACGAAGAGACACGGTCCTGTCCTTCTGGGGTTTACAATCCAGGGAGAGAGCTGGACTTTGAACAAATAGTGAGACACACCTATTGTTACCCATTGTGATAAAGCTATTTCAGAAAAGGGAAGGACATTGCGAGAGGGGATAGCAGGGGAGTGACCTTAATTTATCCTGGGAGAGTTAGTTCAAAAAGCCTTCCAGAATCCTCCTCTGGAGTGAACTTTCAGCCGCACGCTAGGAGGGTGGGCGACGTTGTTGGGTGCTGAGAGGTTGAGGAAGGGAGCTGTGAGGAGCAGGATGGTGCTGGAGAGCCCAGGACCAGGTCCTGCGGGGTCTGGGAGGAGTGCAGCGGGGTCTAGGCACACAGGACACCAGGATTCTCCTCCTCGTTGAACTTAGAGATGTGGTTGTGACCCTGTGTCATCAGGCCAGAGCATGAAGGAGGCCTGTGAGGTCTTCACGGGCACGTTGTCTCTGCAGTGGGAGCCGCAAAGACGTTTGGCTGTAGGGTGGAGGAAGGATGGGGAGCAGAATAGAAGTAAGAAGACCAGGAGGAGGCAACGGACGGCAACGACTTAGCCAGAGTGGCACCGGGAGACGTGTAAAAACTGGGTGGCTTGGAGAACCCTTTGGAAAGGGGAAATGAGAGCTACTGAAGAGACCAGGGGTGCTGGGAGGACTGGGGTCCAGGAGAAGCAGGGAGGGTGATGTGGATCTTCAATGGGAGGCAGGGGGGCTGTGGGAACGGATGAGGAGGAGCCTTGGAGCTCCTATCATGTGACCTCTGTGAAGGCCTTCTGTTTCTCAGAAACAGTGTGAGGCGAGGACCTCAGTGGTGGCCCAGGGGGAGAAGAGAGGGGTTTGGGGAGTTGAGGAAACAGGAGAAGCGCATGTGACAGGGCTGACTTGAGAAGTGCAGTGGCAACATGGCTGGGCGCAGTGGTGACACTGATCTGTGAGGTTCTTGGGACAGCTGGTCTACCCAGCTGTGTGGCTCCCTCCAGGGCTGGCAGGTAAGGACAGAGGGCAGAGAGACAGCTAGAGTGGAGGGGTTTTCAGGGAGGTGGGAGCGAGAGGGGCTGAGAGATGGAGAGGAAGTGGGAGTGTTGAGAGTGTCCTTATCTCCCGTGGCAGTGCCCCCTGCCTAAGGGCTATTCCAAGGGAGGGGCACCTCTGCCACGCGGCAGGCAGTGTCACCCACACCCCTGTGACAGACACCTTCCACTTACTTCCTAAGTAGCTGACATTTTTATTTTACCTGAGATATTCAATGCTTCATAATAAAATGAGCTTTGTGTTAAATTATTTTTGCCCAGCCATAGGCTAAAGTAAGTGCTCTGATCACATTGAAGACAGGGTAGGCTGCGGCATGCTGTTCTGTAGTTTAGGTGATTAAATGCACCTGTGACTTACGATACTTTCAGCTTCCGGTTGGTTTATAGGGACACAGCCCTATCATGAGTAGAGCAGCATCTGGACCTTTATCCGGGTAATAGACTAACAGGGAGATTGGTGAAGGAACATCTTCAGGGTGCTGAGGGAATTAAATTATTAATTCTATCTTTAGAGGCTGACGCTTTTAAAACATCTCCCCTCACACCAGATGGCTCTTAAGGGTGAAATCTGAATCGATAGAACATGATCCGCACGGCCTGCACATTGTGTAGCTCACCCAAACCACATGAAGCTTAATGTTTTCTTAAGTTCTCTGGACTGATGAGGAAGCTGAGGATTCCAGAGGGTCCCAGTAGTGAGTGTCCAGGTGAACCTGTTGCAGTTAGGGCTATGGATGCGAGTGAAGGGAATGAGTTGACTTAGTTTGAGCCCTAAGGGGTGAGGAGGCACTGTATGGCCAGAAGTTCAGCTCCAGTGTTGTGCCCAGCTCAAGGGATCCC
This sequence comes from Arctocebus calabarensis, assembly GCA_963573935.1. Lineage (NCBI taxonomy): Eukaryota > Metazoa > Chordata > Mammalia > Primates > Lorisidae > Arctocebus > Arctocebus calabarensis. Next base: position 28,360 of record CAUYON010118984.1, read on the forward strand.
CCACATAAATCACTGAGAGACTAAATCCAATGCAATAGCAAGAGGCTTTATTAGCAAGTCAGCCCAGGGGGGTGTCTCTCACACTTGGAGCAGCAGGAAAATGGAGAAGTCCGTGGCTTCAAAAAGGAGGGGGTTTTTAAGGGTACAGAAAAGAAAAAGGGAGGGTGTGTGGGGTGAGCCAATAGAGGTCTAGGGGACTGAGTAATACTTGTCCTTGGCTGGTCTGGGAAGGAGCTGCTATCACTCGGGGCAGACACAAGGACGAGGGGCCGGGGAGGGAGTGAGTTACTTAACGCTTTCAGTATGCATGCTGCTGCAAAATGAAGGCTGAGGAACAAGATGGAGTTAGTTTTAATAAAATGGAGTCAGCTTGGTCTTTACACCAGCAGCTGGGACAGTAAAGCAAGGCCTCGTGATGGGGCTGAACCTGAAACTGCCCTGGGGAGCATCTGCCCCATCTCTCTCTGTTCTCACTTCCTTATTCTCTCCTTCCTTCTCTGCTTCCTCATTCTGTCCCCTGGCCCTTACCATGGCAGAAGCCTCCTCTGAGCCCAGGCTGGATGGAATTTGGCCACTCCAAGGCCCTGGGTAGTATTTAATGTCATGGGTTCCACCAGTGTGAAGACTTGCAGCCTTCCCATCTTTATTTTGACAGAAAGATAGTTCCTTGGCTGGGTTGGGCTGGGCTAGGGTCAGGTAACTGCCTCCTTTGATCAGCTCTGGTCAGAGACCATGCACTGTGATTGCCAGCATAGTTGTTGAAGGGGAACCCAGCCTGCCCTCCCACCCAAGTCAGGATATTCTTAAGTAAGATCAGGGAAGAGCCATTAGGCGTCTCTTCTTCCAGTGCCATGCATCCAACCTCTGTGTCCAACTAGGCTTTGCTATTTCACCCAGCAAGCTCCTTCTGTTGACCTAGGGGATACCCCATCCCATGAGGGCAGAGTGGTCTGTCAGGGGTAAACATTATCCCTGGAGAACTTCATCTCTGGAGAAGCACATGGCACCGATCTCCAGAAGGACCCTGCTGGGCTGGGCGGGGGCAGGCAAGAGGGCCTCGGCCATGGCTTCACCACGCAGCCAACCAGGGTGTTCTGGAGGAGAGAAGGACATGAGCGTCTGTCTGTCAGAGGGACGCTGGTGTCCATCAGATGGTGGCCAACTGCTCTGCAGCTGAACCCTCCTGCCCTCTCCTCTTAGATCATAAAGGGACAGGGTGAGGGGACATACTCTTGTATTGTGGCCTTAATTCATGTAACATGTGCTAACTGACCAGCTACAAGGCAGGCATGGAAATGGGGACAGGGAAATTGTGTCAGCAGTACAGCTCCTGTCCTCGGGGGCTGCAGGGTAGAAGGTGTTCAGTTCCATCCTGTGGGGCCAGGAGAGGAAGCCTGGGGGACTTGGGGACCAGGAGGGCTTCCCAGAGGAGGGGCATCTGAAGCAAGACAGACCTTGTGGGAGGGGGTTGGCGAGTGGAAGTGGGAGAGGGGAGCAGAAGCGATGGCCTTGTAGGCCAGGAGGTGAGCTCGGAGCAGAGACTGTAGGACCTGGGATGGGCAGCTGAGGTTTGGCTTGTGCCCAGGGGGGAGTTGGAGCCATTGAAAGGTTTTCTCGGGAGATATAATCAATTTGCATTTTAAAAATGATCACTCCTTTTTTATAGAGCTTCATTTAATTATGGTTCTGCTTTCTCCCACACCACCACTGCTTTTAGGCTGAGTGGAGAACTTCAGCTCATGCCCTTGAAGAGCCTCAGGGGAGTGATTCGGGCTGGGGGCTTTGCTTTTCTAACCGTAGACCGCAAGCCTGGCTGGTGTCAGGGCACTCAGAGCACTGCATTTGGTCATTGATTGGGTTTGGGGATGCATCACTCAAGCCTTCTTCTTTAAGGTACTGCTAAAGCTTTGCCATTAGCTAACCTTCTTGGAAATTGGGTTTTAGGCTTTTCTCCTCCCGGGGAGGCCAGACCTGGAGAACTCAGCCAGGTGTCTCCCGCCTCTCTGCAGAGAGGGCTCTTTCCCAAGCCCACTGCTCCTTGAGACTCACCAAGCCGGGGGTATAGCCAGCGCCCTGCCCTGACATTTCCCTGGGGCCAGTATAGCTTCTCCTAGATGGTGGGGACAGGCAGGATGGTGGCATAGGGTTTGGAGCTGTCCATGCAACCTGGGCAACCCTGAGGAGGAGAAGCAGCTAAGCAGAGGTCACTTTGGTCTCTGACATGAAGAATTATTTTGGACCCAGAGTCCACCCTGTGGAGATTCTTTCCAAAAGTTTGCACTGACAGAGATTTATTTGGCAAAAAATAGATACACAAATCAAGATGGGGGGCATGCCAAATTTAACAAACCATAAAGCCCATTAGAATGGTTGTGGTTTCACCTAAATCGACTCAGCAGGGACTTCTGAGTGGGAATCACTTTGCTATCTTTACAGTCCTTTAAAATAATCTGTTATCCAATTCCCAAAGGCTGAGTGTCCCACAGACAGAACGACTTCGTGGCAAGGGTGCAGTGTGAGCCACACCAGGAGGTGACGCGTTGGGTCTTCCTAGGTGATCGGAGCATTTTTGCACCTAGTTTGTTTGCATCCGCAGGGATGGGAATGGCACATCCACACCGGATGTTTAAACTTTGAGAGCAGGCTCGCGCGCAGCCTGGGGCTCTGTGCAGAGTGGTTAGCTGGTGTTTCCACAAATGTATTTAAAGTGGGGAGGGGTGGGTTTGAGGGGTGTTAATCACGCCCCACTCCCCAATCTCACCCTGAACCAGTTTGAAACAAGGAGATGCAAAAATCTGACAGCTATGGTGACACTTTTTGATCACCCGATAGCAGAGTCACTTTTGCATGATAAATGGGCAGGTTTCCTGCGGTGGCCTGTGTCATACATTGGCAGTTTATTCTTATGAGTGCATGGTTATTCAGCAAAGCTCATCCTAGCATGTTACACCTCTTCTCAGCTTCTCTGTAAAATTCTGGCTCTTTCTCAAAGTGGCATTTGCAGAGAGCCAAGGCCCTCCTCCCGCTGTATGGTGAGGAAACAAGCCAAACGTGAGAAAGCGGTGCCGTCCTGGCAGGGAGAGGCAGCGCTTCCTGGACTTCCTGCTGCCAGGGTTCCGGGGCGTCCTTCTCAGGGCCCAGAGCAAGAGCTTATTTAATCAGAAGGCATCTTCCAGCAGCACAGCTCAGCTCACGGACCTGGGATGAGTGGCGTCCCCATGGAAAGCCCAGGGGCATTCCTCTGAGGCCCTGGACAGCTTCAGCTGTCTCCAGCGTCTTCACTGCACCTCCCTGGAAAGTCACCCTCACTGCTGATGGGCACAAAGGCGCCAGGGCCTCCTGTACATGAACAATGAACAATCCAGGAGCGTCTGTGCTTGCTCCCGTCCTGAGACATCATGGAAGAGTTTAGTTAAGCATGTCGAGAAAAGAAATGAGGTTTTCTTGCTGCTGAAGCCAGTTCTTTTTTTAAGAAAGTAGTGCACTTGAACTTGCACCATTTGTATTGGCTTCCCCTCTATTTCCTGTTGCTACTTTTCCCTGATCTCTGCTGGGCTAAAGAGCAAAGAAAAATAAGCAGTTTTCTGCAACAAGAATATCTGGTTTCCTCTCCCTTTTCCCAGGCTGCAGCCACGTGCGTGGCCTGCAGAATTCTTGCTTCACCCTCTGCTTCAGCCGTGCTGTCACCTGCTGGCTGCTTTGCCCAGGGATCCTCACATCCCATGGCTTATTCTTAAGGTCAGTTTGACAGGATCTTTTGTTTGTTTGTTTGTTTGTTTTTGAGACCAAATCTCAAGCTGTCGCCCTAGAAAGAGTGCCATGGCATCATAGCTCACAGCAACTCTGGCTCAAGTGATCTTTTTGTCTCAGTTTTTCAATTTTAGTAGAGACGGCATCTCGGTTTTGCTCAGGTTGGTCTTGAGCTCATGAGGTCAAGCAATCCACCCACCTCAGCCTCCCAGAGTGCGGGGATTACAGGCGTGAGCCACTGCGCTCGGCCAGTTTGGCAGGATCTTAAACCACCTTCCAAAGGAGTTGATCACTCGACCTCTACAATCCTTCCTGATAATACTTAGCCAATCTCTCTTGCGTAGTCTTGGGATTCTCCTTAGGTTTATCACGGAAGCAGAAAGACAGAAAGGGGCTGGGGAGAGGTCAGCAGTGGATCTTGAGTTGGTCACAAGTCATTTTGCTTTACTGCAAAAGCAGTTTAGTTGCTAGCTTTATTTTTAATTAAGTGAATATAATTGAGAGGGTTTTTTTTTTTTTTTACTATATTTGCAGTTGTGCAACCATCACCACACCCTCCTCTTAAAATATTTCCATGAACCCAAAAAGTTCTCCCATGCCCATTTCCCATCACTTCCCATTCCTACTCCTGGTCCCAGGTAACCACTAATATAGTTTCTATCTCTAGATTTACCTTTTCTGGATATTTTGTATAAATGGAATTATATGCTAGATTTTTTTTTTTTGTGGCTAACTTCTTTTACTAAACATAGTGTTTTTGAGGTTCAAAACACTGTATTGAACATTACCAACATTTAATTCCGTGGTATTACTAATCGTATTCAATGGGATGGATATACCACATCTTATGTTGTTATTTATTTTAACGTCGTAAAATGGACCTAAAATTTCACCTTTCTGGGACATTTGTGATCACACAACGTGTGTGTGTATGTGTATCTAACAGGAAGGGTGATTCTTGTATTGACTTCAAAGTGATTTTTTAAATCTTATTTACATTGCACTTTAAAAATATACTAAGCACACACATTTTTTAATATGTCAAGTGTTTAAAATATTTCTTTTTGGCTTTTAGTTCCAAAGAGCATTCTTGCAGCGATTGATCCAGCCATTGCTAATCTAAAACCTTCTTCGAAGCAGAAAGACGCTGAATATGGTAATTTTTATGTTTTACTACCAGCATTTCTAAGTAAAAGTAACCTGACCTCATGTGACCACAGGTGGGCGCACTGTGGAAAGGAGGTGTGTTTGAGCCACAGGTCCTGGTGGTGACAGTGCTGCCGCTGAAGGCTGCCACATTTTGTTTTGTTTTGATTTTTCAAATCAGAAGTAGAATAAGCCTCTCCTGTGTTCTCCTCTCACTTCCTAAAAGAAAAATTACTTCAGAAAGATGTGCTCTGAAATAAATTCAGCGTTCTTGGATTATACCATGAGCTTATTGCAAAGATGATCCTATAGGAAGGAACCTTGGTGGGCCAGACCCAGCATGGACCCGCGGGTCTCCGTACACACCACCTTCCTCCTTATTTCACTTGATTTTGTAGATGGGGGAGGAGTGAACATTATGACTTTCTTTTTTTTTTTTTTGAGACAGAGCCTCAAGCTGTCGCCCTGGGTAGAGTGTCGTGGCATTACAGCTCACAGCAACCTCCAATTCCTGGGCTCAAGCGAGTCTCCTGCCTCTGCCTCCCAAGTAGCTGGGACTACAG
>CAUYON010118988.1:0-16053 GCA_963573935.1 Arctocebus calabarensis
TGAGACAGAGCCTCAAGCTGTCACCCTGGATAGAGTGCTGTGGCATCACAGCTCACAGCAACCTCCAATTCCTGGGCTCAAGCGAGTCTCCTGCCTCCGCCTCCCAAGTAGCTGGGACCACAGACGCCCGCCACAACGCCCAGCCATTTTTTGGTTGCGGCCGTCGTTGTTTGGCGGGCCCGGGCTGGATTCGAACCCACCAGCTCAGGTGTACGTGGCTGGCGCCTTAGCACGTTGAGCCACAGGCACTGAGCCTAAAAATCTATTTCTTAAATGGCCTGCTGACTGCCTGCCTTTTCCCTCCTATCCCCCTGCATGGGCTCCTCACAGAGAAGCAGCCTCTGGGGACGGATTCCAGCAAATCTCAGACTGGGGCACAATAATCTCTCAAGGCCAGAGAGGCTTGATAAGAAACAGGCAGCTTCTCCATTTTCTTCTGAGGGAAAGCATTCAAGAGTGTGTTTCTGAGCTTCAGCTGCTCATCTCATAACAATAATAATTACCTTAATGTTCTTGAATAGGGGATTAGTTAAACAAATTATGGTACATCCATGGTACATGATGCAGCCATTAAATTAAATGAAGTAGAACAATACACTGTATTTCATTAATCCTTATGCCAACGTACATCTGTACCATGTGGGTGGCTTTGGAGTTAAGGGCAGTGAATTAGAATCATAGCCTCATCCTGAATTAGAATCATAGCCCTGAATGTAAGCCAGAATTGCATTTCCATCCTGGCTGGCAGAAAGGGGAGAGAGATGACCTGGCATGAACAAGTTTCCTGGAACATCACTGGAAAGCCAAGGGGACATTGGAGAGATGAGGCTGAGGCTAGAATTACAATTTCTGGGAGACGGCACGCTTCAGAACTGGATGTTCCAAGTGAAGGATTATTATGAGTCACTAAATTGAGGAAGTCTCTAAGACTCCCTGGTGGGATCAGAGTCAGCTGTCAGGCTGGTTCAAGGCTGGCAACCTGCTCTCTATCGGCCACTGCCTGGGGGATTTAGCTGCTGATCTGGGACTGCACATCTTGGACACGCGGAAATTAGGATTAGCTGGGAGCTTGTGCTGGGGAGCAGACAAGTTTGGGAAGGGGTTAAACTAGAGTATGGTCACGGAACTAGCACAGGGATGGACAGACACCAGAGGAGGAGGCTGCTGTCCTCCTGAGCATCTGCAAGGCCTCACCCCAAGGAGGGATGGGTCCCCCCTGAGCCAGGCAGGATGCTGGGAGGGTCACCCTGGTCCTCTGAAATAAGCATGTGGCAATGTTGACAGCAACTGGGGCTGCTAAGCTGGATTCATAACCTTACAGCAGAGACGTGCAGAACACTACTGTCTCCTGAAACTGTGCAGGAAGCTTTCTGCCTGGGACCCAGGAACAAGGCTTGGACACCCACACACGCCCTCACTGAATTCCTGTTGCAATGGCGTTGGCATCTTGGTCTATTCATGTTGCTGTAAAAAAAAAATACCATAATCTCAGGCAGCACCTGTGGCTCAAAGGAATAGGGCACCAACCCCATGCCAGAGGTGGCGAGTTCAAACCCAGCCGTGGCCAAAAACTGCAAAAAAAAAAAACACAAAACCATAATCTGGGGGGGCTTATACACAATAGGAATTTAATTTTCACAGTTCTGGAAGCTGGAATGTCTGAGAACAGTATGCTAGCACATCCCAGTTCTGGTGAGGGCTTTCCTTTGGGCTGTGGGTGGCGCCTTCTTACTGTGTCCCTAGCAAGGTGGAAGAGATGAAAGGGCCCATTTGGCTGCTTTTATAAGGGCACTAATCCCATTTACAGGACTCTGCCCTCATGACCTAATTATGTCCCCAGAGACCCCACCTCCTAATACCAGCACTTTGTGCATTAGGATTTCAATGTATCAGGTGGGGAAGGGCGGAGTACATTCAGGCCACAGTAAATGGTATGCAGCCAGAGATGAACCACAGGGTTCGGGCCTTCATTTTTTTTTTTTTTTTAAGAGATAGGCTCACTCTGTTGCCCAGGCTGAAGTGCAGTAGTGTGATTATAGTTCACTGAACACCTGGGCTCAGGTGACCCCCCTATTTAGGGCCTAACCTTGGAAGTCACATAGTATCACTTCTGCCTTGTTATATTTGTTAGGAATAAGTCACTAAGCCCTATCCATGTGAAAGGGAAAAGAAATAGATTCCATTTTGTTTTGAACCTGCCACCTCCAGCATATGGTACCCTACTCCTTTGAGGCGCTGGTGCTGCCCGAGATTCCATCTTTTGAAGGGAGACGCATCGAAGAATCTGTGGCCCCATCTTATTCTATTGATTCTCATTTTTATTTATTTTAGAGGCAGGTCTCCCTCTGTTATCCAAGCTGGAGGGCAGCGGCATGGTCATAGCTCACAGCACCCTTGAACACCTGGGCCTAGGCGATCTTTTTGCTTTAGCGTCCTGACTAGCTGGGACTACAGGTACATACCTCCACGCTCAGCTAATTTCTAAAATTAATTTATTTTGTAGAGTCAGAGTCTCCCTATGTTGCTGAGGCTGGTCTCAAACTCCTGGTCTCAAGTGATCCTCTCACCTTAGATTCCCAGAGTGTTATAATTACAGGTGTGAGCCCTCCATGCCTAGCCTGTGGGCCTATTTTAAAACCACCATAAGTCTCATAGTTATGTGGATCTTGACAAATATGGTCCCAACATTTTCTTTTCCTCCCCCAAACTAAGGTGTTGAAGCTTAAAGGGCGTAAGGATTGAAAAACATCCATAAAAATTTTGCTCACTTGAGGCCATTCCTTCCCCAGTCTGAGAATGTGAAGAGGCGGCAAAGACTCATTCAGGCTGTAGCCAGAAGTCTCCAAAGAGTTCCCAGAGAGTAATTAAACATGGTCTGAAGAAGATCATGATGTAAGGAAAGGAGGTTTTCGCCTGTTGATAACAGGTGTCATTAGACATTGGACATCTCTTTGGGAAGATACATTTTAAAAATTAGCCAAAGGAGAGCAAGACTGGACACCACCTGTTAGCATGGGATCTCTCTAAAGTCATGACTTTGACTCTGGACTCAGGAATAACCTACCTATTTAGATTATAAGTACCTTAAGATAAGTACCTTAATGCTCATCATGGTTTCCTCATCCACAAAATGTGAACGACAGTGGCACATTCGGGGTGTGCGAGTCATCTTCATGTAGGTTGCTGCCATCCTGTTGCCCCCCCCCGGCCCAGCCCTGTCCCCTGAAGAAGATGTGGGCTCCGCTTGTTCCCTGCCTCCCTCTTTCAGGAGCTCTGAGGGGTCCCGCCTTGCCAAGGCAGTTTCTAGAGCTTTCCGCTTGTGGGAGGAGAAAAGAAGCAAGAGAAAGAGAAGAGGAACCAGGCCTGACTCTGAGGGAGAAGTTTTTCAGGGAATGTTGAAGGTTGAAATGTACGTCAGCTCAAGTGTGCAGCCAAGTGGATTCAGGTGTGAGCCAAGTGGAAGCAGGATTTTCTAAGACCAACATTTTCTGTAGCTCAAAAAATGCAGTGACAAACTTGAGATTTTTAAATCAATTTTTGATTGTTACAGATGTTCATTTGGTCCAGACACTGCTTAGAGTCTGGACCGTAGGCAGACAGTTTTACATGGATGAATATTTTTAACTAAAACTAAGGCCCAGTACTGTTAGTACTTAAGAATAGCTATGCTTCCATTTGTGTATGTTTTTGCATATAAAATTTCTAGAAGGAATACAAGCTACTATTAATATCAGTTTTCCCTGGGTTGAAAAAGAGACTTATTTTTCACATAAGTTTTTGTTCACATAACATATACCACTAGACACATACCCTAGACACATACCACTGCCTGAATCTTTATAATATAATGCTTTTTTAAAATAGCCATTTATTAAATACCTATTAAATATCTGTGTTAGGAATTTTATTTGCATTGTATTTGATCCTCACAATTTTGCAACATTGGTTTTATCATCTCCCTATTGTGTAGATGGGCAAACTAAGGATTGAAAGATGGAGTGAATATATTCATCAGGTTCTCCAGAGAACAGAATTAATAGGAGACAGAGAGAGATTTATTTTAAGGAATCAATTCATGGGATCCTGGGCTTGGAAAGTCCAGAATACCCAGGGCAGGCTGCAGGTTGGAAATTTGGAGAAAAGCTGATGTAGCAGTCTTGAGTCTGAATTCAGCAGGGCAGCAGGCTGAAAATGTGGGCAGGTTTCTATCTTGCAGTTTTGAAGAGAATTACTTCTTTTTCTGGAAACCTAAGTCTTTGCTTTATCTAAGGCTTTTGAATGATTGGATGATGCTGATTATGGAGGGTAATCTGTGTGACTCACAGCCTACCCATTGTAAATGTTAGCCACATCTGGAAAACACCTTCATGGGAAAATCTACACTGTGGTGAAACAAACACCAGGCCCCACAGCCCAGGCCATTTGACATACAACATAACGATCACTGTAGTTGGCTGAAATTTCACAGCTAATAAACCATAAGCCTGGGTTGGAATCCACATTTCTCTAGGGCCAAAGGCCAAAAGTGAGTGAGCAAACCACAGGCCATGGAGGACACAAGTGTCTGGCTGTCTTGGGTGGGGCTGAGAAAGCAGAGTGTAAGGCAGCAGCCAGCGAGACAGTTGCTGGCCCAGATAGCAGCCCTCCTAAGCTTCTTAACTGAGTTCTGATGCCAACTAACTGGGAGACATTGGAAGTCACTTCTTTCTGGGTTAGCTTTGTTAGGTTTTATTCTCCTTTGAAGGAAAGGATTATTGTTTTAAGGCCTCTCCAAGCCATGCATGCTAAGATATAATACCGCGAAATGAAAATCCGAGTTAATGATGTACCCATCAGAATGGCTAAACTACAAAAGACTGAAAATATTAAGTGTTGACAAGGATGTGGAGCAAGTGGAACTCTCATTAATTGGCAGTGGAAGTATATATTTGTACAACTACTTGGAGATTGAGAGCTAAACACAGTCCTACCCTATCACCCAGCAATGTCATTCCTGAGAATGGACCCAAGAGGAAGGAGTACCTTAGTCCACAAAAGATGCATATGAAAATATACCACTTGATTCATATTTGTTTATACCTCAAAACTGCAAACAACCCAATGTTTTATCAAGATAAATTTTGGATAACAACATGGTGAATTTCATCCACTATTGAACAGAAAGGAAACCTGACCCCAAATATAAGATCCTGTTGATGTGAAGTTTAAGAACAGGTAAACTTTTTAAAAAATCATAAATCAAGTTGGCAGTATATAAAACAAAAAGAACAGGTAAACTTGTGTAGGGTGATAGAAGTCAGAATGGGGGTTACTTATAAAGGGTAAGGACTGAGAGTGGGCGCAAAAGAGTCTACTGGGGTGCTGAGAATGCTCTTTATCTTGAGCTACGTGGTGATTACACAAATACATGCAAAAATTTATCAAGATCTGTGTATTTTACTGTATTAATGGTATAACTCAATAAAAAGGCCTCTAAACTTATATTATTGAATAAAAAGCGAAGTAATTGTTTCATAAATGCAAGAAGATGGCTTCGTAGGAGTCAAGACACTGCTTGTCTTTGAGAAGAAGGGAAGGGGTGTACTTAGGAAAGGGCCTCCAGGGAGGCAGGCAGACAGCACTCTGTTTCTTGACCTAGAGATGGTTGTATGATCATCATTTACTGTAATCCACTAAGCTCCTCACAGCATTTATGTTGCATATATATATATATATATATGCTCATGGGGACATTTGGGTCAATGATGGACTACATATATGATGATGGTCTCATAAGATGATAAACTGTATTTATTGTACCTTTTCTATGTTTAGATGAGGTTAGATACACAAATACTGACCATTGTGTTACAGTTGCCTACAGTATTCAGTTGTCACACACCATACATGTGTGTAGCCTGGGAGCAGTGGGCTGTGTCACATAGCCTAGGTGTACAACAGGCTGTCCTTCCAAGGTTGGTGTTTGTGTAAGTGCACTCTGCCATGTTCCCACAATGATAACTGCACTTTTCTGTACGTGTGCTGTGCTTTACAATGTAAAAAGTTTTTTTCTGAGACAGAAAAGAAAAAGTATTGTATTGCCCTTGGTGGAGTGCCATTGCATCATAACTCATAGCAACCTCAAACTTTTGGGGTCAAAGTGATTCTCTTGCCTCAGCATCCCTGGTAGCTCGACCACAGGTGCCCACCACAAAGTCTAGCTATTTTTTTTTTTAAGAGATGGGGGTCTCACTCTTGCTCAGGCTGGTATCAAACTCCTGAGCTCAGACAATCCACTTGCCTTGGCCTCCCAGATTGCCAGGATCGCAGGTGTTAGCCACTGCACACCAGCCTACGATGTAAAAAGTTTTAAAAACAGTCAAACAAGGCTCAGCACCTGTGGCTCAACGGGCTAAGGCGCCAGCTACGTACACCTGAGCTGGCGAGTTCGAATCCAGCCCAGCTCCGCCAAGCAACAATGACGGCTGCAACCAAAAAAGAAAATGGCCGGGCCTTGTGGTGGATAACTGTAGTCCCAGCTACTTGGGAGGCAGAGGCAAGAGACTCGCTTGAGCCCAGGAATTGGAGGTTGCTGTGAGCTGTGATGCCATGGCTCTGTACCCAGGGGGACAGCTTGAGGCTCTGTCTCAAAAAAAAAAAAGTCAAACAAAAAGCCAGGTATGGTGGCTCACATCAGTAATCCTAGCATTCTGGGAGGCCAAGGCAGGTGGATTGTCTGAGCTCAGGAGTTTGAGACCAGCCTGAGCAAGAGCAAGACCCCATTTCTAAAAATAGCTGGGGTTAGTGGTGAATGCTTTATAGTCCCAGCTACTCAGGAGGCTGAGGCAAGAGGATCACTTGAGCCCAGAAGTTTGAGCTTGCTAAATAAGCTATGACACCACAGCACTCTACCAAGGGTGACAAAGTGAGACTCTGTCTCAAAAACAACAATAAAAAAACAATCGAACAAGAAGCTTAGAACTAGTTGCTCTCTTGATGGCACCAACGGTTTGGCAGGCCCCCAGGTGGAGTGGCTGTAGCTCAGAGGAATAGCTGCCAGGCCAGGTGCCACCACCAGCTCTGCTGTCTCTCTCTGAAAGGAAATGGAAATTGTCCCTCCTTGTCCTGCTCATTTCAGGGCTCCTAATCAAGAGGAGGAACAAGTTATTATAGAAGGCTCTTTGCATTTCGCTCAAGAAATAGCATATTCTCTTTGTGTCTGATGTGTTGATTAGATTTCAGACAGGATTGGTGGGGTTAATACCATTAAGTAAAAAGTCATCTCCTTTGGAAACAGCCCAGAAAGTCTGGATTTCATTTTTAAAAGCCTCAGATCCCGGAAGAGCAGAGAGAGGGAAGGAGCGAGGGGGGTGGGATCTTGTTGTGTGCCACACCTTTTAGAGGCAAAACAGAATTGTAAGAGGGACTTTGCCTAACAAATGCAATCAGTATAACCTGGTTTCTTGTACCCTTAATGAATCCCCAACAATAAAAAAAAAAAAAGCCTCAGATCCCATTAACATGAAATATTGAGAACCCTGTGGATATAGATTTGATGGGAGAAATCAGAACTCCAAGCACAAGGTTAGTGTAAATACCTGGGAGGGAGAGGGGAAGATTGTAAAATGGGGACAAGAAATGTTCTTTGATGGGTGGTATCTGTGGCTCAGTGGGTAGGGCGCTGGCCCCATATACCGAGAGTGGTGGGCTCAAACCTGGCCCCGGCCAAACTGCAACAACAAAAAATTAGCCAGGCATTGTGGTGGGCGCCTGTAGTCCCAGCTACTTGGGAGGCTGAGGCAAGAGAATTGCCTAAGCCCAGGAATTGGAGGATGCTGTGAACTGTGTGATGCCACGGCACTCTATTGAGGGTGATAAAGCGAGAATCTGTCTCTTAAAAATAAATAAATAAATAAAAATAGATGTTCTTTGGCAACAGGATCACAGGATTCTCAGCCACAGTCTTTGTTAAGAGCAAGCGATCAATAAGTCAAACACTGCCCATCTGCTTGCTGAATAAATTACAGGACATTCACACCATGAAATAGTGTGCATCCCTTTAAAAGAACAAATCATAGTTTCACCAATGGACTTGGATGGTTTTGCACCAGGTATTATTGGTTAAGCAAAGCAAGATGATTTACCTTTTAAATTGTCTATGATATGATCCTATTGTATAAAACAATGACAAACAGCCTCCCATGTGTGTACATGAGTACTTATGTACATGTGCATATGCCTGTATATAAATCTACGTTTATGGAGAAAAATGTATATGCACCAGGTTGCTAACTACCCAGCAGAATTTTGGGTGGTGGTGGGTGCTGAAGAGGGCGGAGGAGAGAGGAAATGTGGAACCAACAAAAGAATAAAAGGCAGGCATGATAAGGTCAAATTCATGTGTTTATATAAAAATGAATAAGCAGGTAAGGAAATTAACCACATATTGCATTACTGGTGTCTCTAGCCCTATTTCAGACACTGTAAGAACAGAGGGCTACTCTGTTCACCGGAAGCTTACATTCCCTTTGGGAAAACAAGGCAAACTCATGCAGCACCCGGTGAGCAAGTCAACAGAATTTGGCATTCCAATTCCCTGTCCTCTGAGTCCTCACCACTCTGTTATGCTGTTTATTTAACCAGCCTTTCCTTAGCTCACACATGGTGACAAGCATGACCACTACTCCTGAGGAGTCCAGTAATGGAAAGAGCAACATAATTACAGATGAATACAAGGACATGTTAAGTAAACGCTTATTGAATGGTGCTCAAATAGCTGTAGTTTGGACACAAACAAAGTGCCCTCTGAGATTTTGTGTTTATAATATTTGTAGCCCATAAGACCAGTCTCTAAAGCTGGAAAGGGACCTTGTCCCCTGTCTTGTCTATCTTTTATACACTACATATGTGAACACTGAGACCCAGAGAGAATAAGTGATATTAGTCATTCTCATTCTACTACCTAGCAGAGCTGGGGCCATAGCCCACCACCAAGAACCAGTCTTGTTTCTGTTCACTGTATAATAAAGGCTTTGAGCAAAACCGAGAACAAGCAATGTCTGAGAGTAAAGCAATTTTATTTTATTATTTATTTATTTATTTATGTATTTGAGACAGAGTCTCCCTATGTCACCCTTGGTAGAGTGCTGTGGCATCACAGCTCACAGCAACCTCAACCTCTTGGACTTAAGTGATTTCGCTTGCCTCAGCCACCCAAGTAGTTGGGACTACAGGCACCCACCACAATGTCGGGCTATTGTTTGTTGCAGTTGTCATTGTTGTTGTTTATTGCAGTTGTCATTGTTGTTTAGCTGGCCCGGGCCAGGTTTGAACCCACCAGCCTTGGTGTATGTGGCTGGCGCCGTAACCACTGTACTATGGGTGCCAAGCCATTGACATTTTAGTCATCTTTTATCCAAGGTCCTGAATACGATGGGCGAAACCTGCTGTTTTGGGCTGAATTGTCTCCCTTACAAAGGTATATTTAAGCCCCAACCCCTGGAACCTGTGAAAGTGGTCATAGTTGAAAATAGAGTCTTTGCCTATGTGATCAAGTTAAGGTGAGGTCATACCGGATAAGCCTGGTGTCCTTACCAGAAGAGGGACATTTGGACACAGACACACAGGGGAGAAGTCCACGTGACGATGGAGGCAGAGACAGAGTAGTATCTAGAAGCCAAGGAGCACCAAAGACTGTCAGCAACCACCAGAAGCCACCTCAGAAAAGGAAGGAATACTCTCTAGAGCCTTTGGAAGGAGATGGCCCTGTCGACACCTTGATTTGGGGCTTCTAGCCTCCAGAATAGAGAGGGAAAAGCCACCAGGTTTGTGGGACATTGTTATGGTGGCCCTCGGAAACTAATACATTGGGCTTGAGTTTGTTAGATGAGGGGTGGAATTGTTTTTGTTAGTTACCAGATAGATGATCTTGAGCAAGTGAACGCATTTCTTTGATCCTTACATTCATCATCTGCAGAGGGATAATAGCAGCACCTTGCCTGCTGTGGAGATGAGACAAAGTCACTCGTGTACAGGATGTGCCTCCTAACCTTCTGCTGAGCTCTGGGAAAGGAAAGGAGCCAGGCTTGGGTGGAGGAAAACAGTGGACAGTGGTTCCTTCTTTCTCTGGATCTAAGGCCGTGTGGAGCAAGCTGGACAATCCTCCATTTTTTTTTCTTTTTTTGTAGTTTTTGGCTGGGGCTGGGTTTGAACCTGCCACCTCCAGCCAATGGGGCCAGCGCCCTACTCCATCGAGCCACAGCTTTTTAGCTGACATTCACCTACAGTAATGGTTGGCATGTTACAGAGAAATGATACTATTGGCAGGAGTTTGTTCTGTCCTGACGTTCATAAAATGTTAATCATTTAGGAAATGATGCTCCAGAAAATTGGTCTAGGGGTTAGTTTGAGACAAAAGGTCCAAGTTCTGGCTCGGCTCCCATAGCTCAGTGTAAGTTACGGCGCTACCCATATACACCAGAGCTGGTGGGTTTGAGCCCAGCTTGGGTCTGCTAAACAACAATGACAACTGCAAACAAAAAAGTAGCCAGGCATTGTGGTGGGCACCTGTAGTCCCAGCTACTTGGGAGGCTGAAGCAAGAGAATCACTTAAGCCCAAGAGTTTGAGGTTACTGTGAGCTGTGACACCACCACACTCTACCCAGGGTGACATAATTAGACTTTGTCTCCAAAAAAAAAAAATCCAGGTTCAATTCCTGACTTGGGCACTTATTGACATATTCTGTGACTTTGGAACTTACATCTCAGTGGGAATAATAACTTCTGCCTCATAAAGCATAGATAAAAATAGATGAGTTTTTTAAAAAAGCCTTGGAGTAGGGTAGTGCCTGTGGGTCAGTGAGTAGGGTGCCCGCCCCATATACTGAGGGTGGTGGGTTCAAACCTGACCCTAGCCAAACTGCAACAATAAAAAAATAGGCGGGCACTGTGGCAGGTGTCTGTAGTCCCAGCTACTTGGTAGTCTGAGGCAAGAGAATAGCTAAAGCCCAAGAGCTGGAGGTTGGTGTGAGCTGTGACGCCATGGCACTCTACCAAGAGTGACAAAGTGAGACTCTGTCTCTAAAATAAATAAATAAATAAATAAAAGCCCTGGATTAATGGAGCAAAATTATCAAAACACAAACCAAGTCAGCTATAGACAGATAGAGATACAAATTTGGATTTAGTTGCTAGAGTAGGGGAAAAATAAAATTTTCTCCTCCTTGCATACATCATTAAACCCTTTTAAAACAGTTATTAGAATCTGAGGACTAGAATCTGAGAATCCAAAGATGAATAAGATGCAGTCCCCTGTCCTTAACTCTAGCAATCAAGTGAGGAAGGCAGTGTTGTACAGGGCTATGAATGAGCACAGTCAGAAGCTGCAACCCTCACAGCAAGATTTGGAGGTTTCTGAAGCTGGAGCCAGAAGAAAGGCCTGGAAAAGCCCCAGGAAAGCCCCTCAGAGGAGGGATTCCTATGTCATCTTTCCATTGCCAGCTGTAAAAAGGGATTCTGGTTGCAGGACTTTAATAAAAGGTATCATAGGCTCGGGCGCCTGTGGCTCAAGCCGCTAAGGCGCCAGCCACATACACCTGAGCTGGCAGTTCAAACTCAGCCCAGGCCCGCCAAACAACGTCAGCTACAACCAAAAAATAGCCGAGCGTTGTGGTGGGCAACTGTACTCCCAGCTACTTGGGAGGCTGAGACAAGAGAATCACTTGAGCCCAGGAGCTGGAGGTTGCTGTGAGCTGTGACGCCACAGCACTCTACCCAGGGTGATAGCTTGAGGCTCTGTCTCAAATAAAAAAAAAAAAAAGTTATCACAAGCCATGGAATCAATGGAATATTATTCAGAACTAAAAAGACCTGAGCAATCAAGCCAGGGCGAGGCATTGAGAAACCTTAAGTGCATATTATTAAGTGAAAGAATCCAATCTGAAAAACCTACACACAGTGCGATCTCAACCATATGATATTCTGGGAAAGGCAAAACTATGGACACAGTAAACAGATCAGTGGTGGCCAGGGGCTTGAAGAGACATGGGAAGGGATGAATAGGTGGATCATAGCAGATTCTTCGGGCAGTGAAACTATTCTGTATGACATTTTAATTGTGGACACGTGTTAATATACATTTGTCCAAACCCATTGAATGTGCAACAGCAAGAATGAAGCCTAATTTAAACTATATGGGCTTTGAGCAATAATGACATGTCAATGAAAGTTCAAAGGTACCCCCTGGTGGGGGATGTTGGTAATGGTAATGAGGTTGTGCATATACAGGGGCTGGGAGAGTATAAGAACTCTCTCTACCTTCCACTCGATTTTGCTGTGAACCTAAACAGCACTAAAAATTAGCTCTAAGAGAGAGACAGTATAGAGCGCCTTGGGGATCCTTCCCTTTCCGAAGTTTGAAACCTTGTCCACATTTCCCTGGGTACTTCTGCGCATTTTCCTGAAGGAGCTCAGGAAATTTCACCCCGAATTATGACTCCTTGCTATAACTAATTTTTTAAATTGAAGGCTTTTAGAGATTGACAGTCCTTTGGAAGAGGCTTGCTGTCTATCTGCATAAACCAGAAGAAATGTGTACGTCCCTTCCTTTCCCTGCTATCTCAATATATTGCAGGAAAGAAGATCATGACTGCAACCAGACACAGCCCAAATCATTGTAGATATGATACCTGTCTCTCGGGTTGATTTAATTGGCTAAGAGAATCATTTACAAGTCAACCTATTTCCCTCATCATTCATCTGAGGCAGCCCAGGTCATCCCAGCTGAGTCCCCAGGTGTGAGTGCCTCTGGGTAGGAACAGCCAAGCTCAGCCTAGACCAGAAGGACTTCTCAATTGAGCCCAGACTCAGGAACTGAACAAATTATTGTTTTCAGTCATCAGATTTTGAGGGTGATTTGTTCTACAGCAAAACCAGATACAGAAGGAGACAGTACAGATGTATTTGCAAGTCGGTTGATACCCTGAGCCCTCAGCTCTCCATTCAGAGTAGTTTCCGCAAACCAGTGGCATCACCTAGGACCCTTCATGACAGGTTCTGGCTGGCTGGAGTTTAAGAGCTTCTGTCATACTCACAGACTTTCATCTCCTAACAAATATATATTTTTAATTCTTACAAGAAAACATGGGAAACATAGGAAAGATTAAACAAGGAAACAAATAAATTAAACCATAATTAAATGATCCACAGATAGGTACTATTAACATTTACGGTTTTTTTGTTTACATATTTTCCTATCATATATATGTTACACATAACATACAATATTATAAATTTTATATATGTTATATGTGTAAACACATACAGTATTATATATGTATATATTATTATATATGTGTGTGGTACGATATAATATATACATATGTCTATGCACATATATTATAGTTACACAGTTGTAATTAGTATGTGCAGTTCTGAATCCTACTTTTCTCTTAAGATGATTCTTACATATTCCCAGTCATTAAAATTCTTGGAATACATCTCTTCTAATGGGTATAATTGTCCATCCTAAAGATATATCATAATGTATTAAACCATTCTTCTATTGTTGAATATTTATGCTATTTCTAAATTTTTGCTATCCTAAGTGGCGAGGTCATGAATACCTATATACATCTTTGCTCATATCCCCAAATCTGTCCTCAGGAAGATGAAATTAAAGAGCTTTAAATATTTATCCCCCAAAGAAACCATAACTTACACATCTAGGAAAAAATACCCAAAGAAAGAAAATGTTTATTTTTACTCCTGACATTTAACTTTGTTTGACTGGTACTGGGTCCGAAATTCATAGCTGTTCAACAACACCCAGCTCCACCTCTGAAAGAAAGCATCAGCCCAGGTGTTCATTTCCAGGGGTGGGGGAAGACTTGAGCCCAGGGCCCCTCCCCAGATCCTCTTGGCCACTCCTGATGTGTGTTGTCCTGACCTGAGAGAGGAGATGCAGGCTGGAGAGGGCACCTCGTGAGACCGTTCTGAACTGGCTCTCTCCTCCTGGGGGTTTTACAACCCTCCAGGCTGGGCGTGCTGCCAGGGGGCTGAGGAACCAATGTTCCCGAAGACTGGTACATCTGATTTTTGCTCTTGGCTGGAGTTCAGAGCAGGGAAAGTAGACTGCATCTGGGCCAAGGTGAGCCTGTCTCCTTGGAGGGCTTCTGGATAAATGGAGGAGAAAGGCACACAGACCTGAGAGCCAAGCACGGTGGTGAGGTATGGCATTCGGATGTGGGGAGCGATGGCCGCCAATCGGCTCAGATGCACTGCTGGAGGTTCCTGGGCATCCCTGCAGCTTGGCCCTAGCCTGAGGATGGCCAGTCTACCAAGGCCTGGTAACGGTCTGAAACTCTCATGACGTAGAACTTGGTGCCAAGGCCAGTTTCTTTATTTTAAAAGAAAGAAGAAAGAACACTGGTAGTTGCTGGGGGTTTGCTGTGTGCCAGGCACTTTACAATACAAGAGAAGCTTATTAAGAATTCATTTTTAAAAACAAGCAAACCAAGGCCATGAGAAACAAAGGGCCTTGCCTATGGAGGGTTATGGGCTAATGAATTAAAGAGCTCGGACTAGAATTGGGTGCTTTCGACCCCTGGATGCAGGGGCAGGTACAGTGGGGAAGAGATTACAGACCCTGGGTTCCCTCCAAGCGCTGCCTCTTGCTAATTCTCTGAACATGGGGATGGAACTCTTTTCCTCAGAGCTGTAGCCTCCTTGTCTGTAAAATGGGCGACTACCTACCTTGCAGAGTTCCTGTTAGGAGCAGCAGGAAAAAAGCTTGCAAAGGCCCTGGTGCCCGGCTTGGTCCACAGGACAGGCTCACTGGAGCCAGGTGCAGCATCCACCTCTTTTGTTTCTGCCGCCTCTTCCAGGAGTCCTGATGGGGAAATCCATCTGGGCCTGGGTCACAGATTTCTGTCTCTGGAACTAACCACCACGCCCCATGCCCACCACTACAATCAATCAGGCTGGCTGCTTGATTCCTCTACCACACCTGGGCTTTTCCCGCTAAGAAACAACTTAACTGGAAACCCAGCAAGAAGGCCCAGGACTCTAAATTGTTCCTGCATCCCAGATAGACCCTGTCCCCAGATAGAGGAAGGAAAAGGCCATGGCTCAGAGCTGTGGAGCAGGGGAGGAAAGTGGAATGCTACCTGTCCAAAGTGTTTCACATCAGGTGATAGTTCAACCTGCTCCAGTGAGCAAAAGGCTCTCTGTGCCCCACCCCACTGGTCCCAGGCCTTTCTACACATACCTTAGTGTTCCCTGAGGGGTGGGGTGGCTGAGCACTCCTGCCTCCCAGT
The DNA here is from genome assembly GCA_963573935.1 of Arctocebus calabarensis. Classification (NCBI taxonomy): domain Eukaryota; kingdom Metazoa; phylum Chordata; class Mammalia; order Primates; family Lorisidae; genus Arctocebus; species Arctocebus calabarensis. Next base: position 15,294 of record CAUYON010118988.1, read on the forward strand.
GACAGTCAGCCCTGGGGTTCCCTTTAAAAGCTCTGGACTGAGCCCAGCCACCTCAAATGGGATCACAGAGGACCAGCCAAGCAGCCTAGAGCCACTTCCCAGCCTGCCTGGGAAATATTTCATTTTCTATTTGCAGAATCACAGATGTTTGACTTTTGATCTCTTCCTTTCTCCCCTGGGGCCTCAAATCAGTGATGACAGAGATTTCATTTCTTTTTTCTTTTTCTTATAAAGAGAAAAGGTCAAGAGGGTTCAGAAAGGTCTTGGAAATATTGAAAGAGTTACAGACTGGCTATAGGGGTGAGAAAGAGAAGATGGAGCCTCTCCTCATCAAGCTCCTGGCAATCCTCAGAGCAGCAGGGGTGGGAGCTCCAGGAAGGCAGTATTTCTAACCATTCATGTGTTTGTAAATCACCCAGGGATCTTGTTACAGTGCAAATTCAGATTCAGTAGTGGAATGAGTTCCCAGACGTGGTCCACCTGCTGACTTGGAGGAACAGGTGTGGGTTCTTTCTTACCACACCTGAGACCCATGATGTAAGCTGCCCTGATATCTCCATGAAGCTGGGTCTTTGCAGATAAGATGCAGGCCAGGCAAGCTTCTTTTAGCAAACACTTTAATCTGATTAAAACTCACATAGATTTTTTTTTCAGGTTAATGTGTTGGTACAAACAACTCTCTTACAATGTTTGCATTTGTTAGGTAAAGTCCCTCTTGTAGTTGTGTCTCACACCCAAGCAGAGTGTCATACCCCCTTAC
>CAUYON010118989.1:0-18973 GCA_963573935.1 Arctocebus calabarensis
CTTTTTTTTTTTGAGACAGAGCCTCAAGCTGTCGCCCTGGGTAGAGTGCTGTGGCATCACAGCTCACAGCAACCTCCAATTCCTGGGCTCAAGCGAGTCTCCTGCCTCTGCCTCCCAAGTAGCTGGGACTACAGGCGCCCGCCACAATGCCCGGCTATTTTTTTTTTGTTTGGGTTGCAGCCGTCATTGTCGGTTGGCGGACCCAGGCTGGATTCGAACTCGCCAGCTCAGGTTTACATGGCTGGCGCCTTAGCCCGCTGAGCCACAGGCGCCGAGCCCTTTTCTTCATTTTATACCCAATATTTCTCCCCTTAAAGTTCTAGTAATAAACCATCTCACTCAATCCTACTATGATTAAAGTAAGGGTAATGAGTCCTTCAGGGCAAGATTAATTCTGAAGAATTGTAAGAACCCTATTTCTCTTCCAGCTATGAAGGAGCAGCAACCCCTATCGGATTTGAGTAGGGGAGGTTTGTCCTTGAGTTAAAGTGGTAAGGAAGGTAAGCGAACAGGTCCTTTCTCATGGATTCTTTACTATTATATCCCAAGCTATGGTCAAACACCACCAGGCCACCTCCCCCGCCAGGGGAAGAATCTCACAAACTACAGGAAACATTGAGAGAATAAGCTATTATTTTAAATATGGTATACGGAACCTCATTTTAATGATGTAGGAAGTGCTTCGAGGAATTAGAGAATAAGATCTTCTACAATAAGGTATGTGATACAGCAAGGTATATAGTAGATAAGCACTATTGAAAAACGTTGGCCACAAGCGGAATTAACCAGGAGAGACCACTTCAATAACTACTTGGTAAATCATTTGATTTGGGCGTGAGCAAGCCATTGTAAGAAAAAAAATGTAGGTAATTAAAAAGAACACATTAGTTCTCAAAGGATCATTTATCCCAATGGTCCTCCAATAAAGAAAAAAAATTGGTCAAATAATAAATTTTTTAATTAAAAAATTTTAAATTAAAAAGAGCAAGAACAGAAAAACCTAATGAATCAAAACTTACAGATTAGAAAAGAAATTAATAATATCTACATTAAGTGAGAATGTTTATTTCACAGCAACATGCATTCTGTCATGCTTATGTCTTTTTTTTTTTTTTTGGTAAAACTATCCAGAAGCATGAATTTGTTAATATTTGCAAATACTTTCTAGACTTTTTTTCTGAAATTATTCAAGAGCAGCATTATCTGTTTATTTCCACTCTTTAAACCAGAGGCCTGACTTTCTGATTCAGCAAACCTCAAACCACAGTGTTCAACCAAAAGCAAGTTGGCAAATTGTCCTCTGAGTTGGTTGCCAGGAAAACAGAAATAAGGCCTGAGGTTACTTTTAAATTCCTGACCCTTACCCCTGTTTTATCACCCCAGAAAGTTCCTCTTTTCCTCCACTTTCAAGGCTTTCTGAGCCCTTACCCCTAAATACTTAGCCCCAGGTCCAGCTCCAGATTCCAGTAAACCAACCAGCAGAGATGTGTATGGCAAATACCCATCTTTTGACTACTTTGCCTTTTGTTAGAAATCTGCCTGCTCTTTGTTGTCATTTATTTTAACTTTTGTCAAAAAGGGAAAGAAAAAAATCAACTTACAAGTAAGTTCAATGGCTCTCCGACAGAAGGACTTCTTTGCTATATAATTCACGACCAATTCAGAATCCTCCTCTGTGAACGCACTCCTGGGTGAATGAAAACAAAGATATCTCACTACAAAAATGAGGGCTAATGAGGCGGGTGTTAATTCCACAAGGATGCTATGAAGCCACTGCCTTGTAAGTGGGCTCTTCTACAACAAAAACATTTCACCCTAGGAGAAATATATTTCTTTCCCTTTGTCTACCTTATACTTACCTAGCAATATCAGAACAACTCTGCCTAAGGACCATCACAAGAAGGAAATAATTGATAAGCACATGCCTCTAGCCCTGGCTACTAGGGAGGCTGAAGCAAGAGGATCTCTTTAGCCCAAGAGTTTGAGGTTGCTGTGAGCTATGATGCCACTGCACTCTAGACTCCATCCTAAAAAACAAAAACAAAAAAAAAGCTTCTAACAGCCAAAGCTCCAAAGCTATAACAATGTGAGCAACAAAATAAAGTAGCACTGGATTATGAGTATAGAATGAGTATCCATGAACCCATACTGATAAAAATATGATTGAATAAATGGAGAGAAGAATCAAATCTCCTGTACAAAAGAATTCCTAATATTTTCTGTAGATACGGTGCCCTTAAGGGGTAGGAGGAGTTGAATCCTTGCCCTGTAAGTGTGGGCTGTGCATAATGACTTGTTTCACATCATGGAAAGGGAGAAAAAGTAACTTTATGGCACAGACTAGTTGGTAGGACAGAATTATGCATTATAGCCTTAATCTCAATTTATCTTGGGTATATATGTATATTATTTTTAAAGAGATAACACAATTTTGAAAATAAGATTAAAATGTAGAAAATATTGGAAGGCTATGTAGCATATGCCAAAAGAACAACAAAGACTGTAGGAAACCCCAGGCTTACAGGTAGGCTTCACTCTCTACTTCTGACAATTCTATATAGTCTGATTTTTTTAAGAATGTTACTACAGGAATGTTACTTTTATAAGTAGAAAATAATGGTATTTTCATTAAAAAATGAACTGAAAGATACTTGTACAAAATGAATGAAGAGGGCTGGTAGTAAAGACCCATTGGACTAACTTTAGTTAGATAAAAATAACCTGTGACCAGATTTTCAGTTGTTCTGAGCTTTTGCCGAGCTTGATAGTTCCTGGGAATAGTTTCATTCCTAAATATTTGAAATAGTACCATAGTCTTATTAATGTATTTACTGTACTCAGCAACCATACTTTTTGGCAAATTCTACTACTTTCCCTAACCTCAAAATTTCCCAGATTATTATAACCAGAGTTGAATCAAACATATCAAAGACTCATCTAAGAGGCTGGGTGTGGTGGCTCATGCCTGTAATCCTAGCACTCTGGGAGCCCAAGGCAGGTGGATTGCCTGAGCGCAGGAGTTAAGACCAGCCAGGGGACACTCTACAGAGGATGACAAGGTGAGACTATCTCAAAAAAATACAACAAAACAAAACATACATTTAAGATATGTTTGCATGCAAAATTCATGAGTTAGTGGAGGCCTAGCTAGTAGAAATATTTTCTTTTTATTTTATTAATTTTTTTAAAGTTATTGATTGATTTTTTGAGACAAAGTCTCACTTTGTTGCCCTTGGTAGAAAGTGTGCCCTGGCGTCATAGATCACAGCAATCTCAAACTCTTGGGCTCAACACATCCTTTTATCTCAGGTTTTCATTTTTCCTAGAAATGGGTCTTACTCTTGCTCAGGCTGGTCTCGAACTCATGTGCTCAAGCAACTCACCCGCCTCAGCCTCCCAGAGTGCTACGATTACGGGTGTAATGGGGGTAATTAAATTAATTGTTTCTTGAGACAGAGTCTTACTCTGTGGCCATGGCATCATCATAGCTCACAGCAACCTCAAATTCTTGGGCTCAAATGATCCTCTTGCCTTAGCCTCCTGAGTAGCTGAGACTATAGGTGCCTGCCATGTCTCCTGGCTAGTTTTTCTATTTGTAGTAGAGAAGGGGTCTCACTCTTGCTTAGGCTGATCTCAAACTCCTGAGATCAAGTGATCCTCCCTTGCACCTCAGCCTCCCAGAGTGCTAGGATTATAGGCAAGAGCCCTGTGCCTGGCCTTGGGGTAACTTTTAAGACTTCTACTAAAAATCCTCCTTTGACAGCAACCCAGTTTGAGTAGTAAAGGGGACTGATTATCTTCGCTATATGAGAACTCTTCCAATGGCTGACTTTTGCTGTTGGCTGCCTTTGTAAGCATTGGGCTAGTAAGGAAACTGGATTTGCATAAGGCAGGGCCCCCATTCGGGTGCAATGTGAAAGGCAGGGCCAACTGGAAATGCGTCATCGTTGGATAACAACCTCCTCAATATCACTGGTATTTTTAACTAGCCTACTTACCCAAACTTGGTCTCCTGGACTCTTTTTTTAATGGCCAGAGAGATATAGAAAATCAGCCCAATCAAAACAAATCCACAAAAGCAGCCAAGGATGATGAGCACAGGATCTGTGTTGCCAGGTGCTGGAGTTGACGAAGGGGCATAATCTACCCAACCTGGTAAAATACCAATGGAATAAATTCAAAATAGCTCTTTGGGATTTGAAATACATGAGAAACATTGGCTTGTAAGAGGGAAGAACACATAGTTGGAAGCTTCTAGAAATTAGTTAGTGGTCTTTTATAACCTACAAATGCAGGCAGTACTTACTCTGTGCAAGCTAAGACCATGCACAGGGATCTTAATAATCAATGGGACCCTACTCTGATTTTAGTGTTCCACTGTGTGTGTGTATAGATACATATATCTCAAAACATCACCGTGTACTCCTTAAATACATATAGTTTTCACTGACAGTTAAAAAAACAATGATTTTAAAAAACAATGGGAAGGGCGGCGCCTGTGGCTCATCAAGTAGGGTGCCAGCCCCATATACCGAAGGTGGCGGGTTCAAACCCAGCCTTGGCTGAACTGCAAAACAGAAAAATAGCCAGGTGTTGTGGTGGGCGCCTGTAGTCCCAGCTACTCGGGAGGCTGAGGCAAGAGAATCGCCTAAGTCCAGGAGTTGGAGTTTGCTGTGAGTAACTGAGGGCGATAAAGTGAGACTCTGTCTCTACAAAAAAAAAAAAAGGGAAAATTGTTTTGGTTATAAATGTACTGGAAAATGAAAAACAGTAGAACTAATATTCACTTGGTACACTACAATTTAAAACATTAAAAACATTAAGAATTAAAGTGCTGGGCAGTGCCTGTGGCTCAGTGTGTAGGGCACCAGCCCCATATACCAAGGGTGGCAGGTTCGAACCCAGCCCTGGCCAAACCGCAATAAAAAATAGCCGGGCATTGTGGCGGGTGCCTATGGTCTCAGCTACTTGGGAGGCTGAGGCAAGAGAATCGCCTAAACCCAAGAGTTGAAGGTTGCTGTGAGCTGTGACATCATGGCACTCTACTGAGGGTGACAAAATGTGACTCTGTCTCTAAAAAAAAAAAAAAAAAAAAAAAATTAAAGTGCTGCTCGACACCCATAGCAGTGATTATGGTGCCAGCCATAGCCTCAGCTACTGAGGGTAGTGGGTTCAAACCCAGCCTGGGCCAGCTAAACAACAATGACAACTGCAACCAAAAAATAGCTGGGCATTGTGCCAGGTGCCTGTAGTCCCAGCTACTTGGGAGGCTGAGGCAAGAGGATCGCTGAAGCCCAAGAAGTAGAGGTTGCTGTGAGCTGTGATGCTACAGCACTCTACGGAGGGCAACATTGTGAGACTCTGTCTGGAAAAAAAAAAAAAAAAAAAAACTCTTGAAGAATTGAAGTGTTATTTCTTAGTAAAACACCTGTCAAGAGTAGGTGGAACAGAACTTGCTTTTCTGTCATGTGACTTATGATAAAGAGAATTGCCATAAACCTTCCTGAGTTTGGATAAACTTATAATGTTTTATCTTCTGTACTTTCAATGTTTTAAAGTATCTCCGAGAATTCCTTTAGTGTTAAGTTTTTTGCCTCTGTCACTTTCTCTGTGATGTCTCCATCCTGTTTTGTCACAACCTCTTCATTTATGTGGATAACTTTACTTTCACTAACTGCCTGGGCTGCGTGTCTAAAGCCTATCAAACAGTGGCCATATCAAACATTCCACAGTCTACTTGTATTCGATTCAGTTTCAGTTTCAGCACCATCACTTTTTTTCTCTGCTGCACTTTCATCTTTGTTCTCCAATTCCCTCCTTCAATGACCCATTTTTGTAAGATGTCACATGGGCTTATCACTGGGAGACAGGGAGGCAATGCAGCCACGTGCCTTGGGTAGACAAACAGGAACTGAAAGACTAGTAACCAATCACTACAAGATTTCCAAAGATGTGACACCACTGGTCATGATCATGATGCCCATCTGTTATCAACCTGGTGATTTGAGGCCTTCACAGCTAGCAGCTAAGTTATGCTTTAGGTAATTACAGTTGATATAAGATGGTAACTAACATTCAAACCGTATGGTTGGGAAACTGACATTATGTAACTGTGGCAACTGAAATTTATGCATCTTAGAGCTGTGCAAGGCAAGGGTTGCCTGTGTAGCAAAGCTTTTACAAATTTTAGAGTTTATCTAAAGGAAGGAAGATAAATGCTCTGTAGTCTTAAACTCTTGATTTTTTTAAACTGTCCTTTTAAAATCAGAATGTCATTGTCTTTGAATTTCCACCAGGTAGACACGTCTTGTCTCCCCATCACCAGTGACTAACACTCCCCAAATATTGAGCCGAGGGACTGCAAAAATGCAATATGGTTCCCTCTCAGCACTAAAAGGGAGAGCATGTTTGAGGGTCATTGGGAACAGACCGAAGAGAACTCAGTCATCTGTGTCTGTCCTGTCTACTACTGGGTACAAAGGCCAGGTCTGGCATGAACCTGCAAATGTACAAGCCACACTGATGTAGGCGGCAGTGTGTGGATTTTAGGCAGTTAACATCAAACCACCTGGGGGAGAACATGTTGGCTCCACTGGGCTAGGGAAACGAGCACAGCATTTGAATCACTTGGGGCTCCACAGTGGCACCAAGCCAAGGGACATTGTAGTGACATGCAAAGGCCAGCACACATGGTTGCGCATTTAGCTCAGTCAGCCCAGTGTAGTCAGAAACGGCTTCCATAGGAGACATTTCATGTTCGGTGCAGACCGAATCACAGAGCACTTAGGCAAGGCTTGAATGGGTAAAAACAGGGCAAGCAGTACTGCTTCAAACCTAGCAAAACCAGCACTAGCAAATAAATAAAGAGCCCAAGCAGAGAAAGCTAAGGATTAACCATACTGCTTGTCTGAAATTCAGATATGTATGGCATGTGTCATTTTAACTAAATTCAATGAGTGAAGTCAAAGTTGATAATCTGAAAGGACTAATCTTCCCAGTACACTATTATTAATAATAGTAACAGTAGGAGGAGGACCCAGAGGTATCACTAGTTCTGTGAAATGTGCCATCATATCATTGCAAAAATTTTTTTTGGTCCTTATTTTTCATTCTTTTTTTTTTTGAGACAGAGCCTCAAGCTGTCACCCTGGATAGAGTGCTGTAGCATCACAGCTCACAGCAACCTCCAATTCCTGGGCTCAAGCGAGTCTCCTGCCTCTGCCTCCCAAGTAGCTGGGACTACAGGTGTCCTCTACAACGCCCGGCCATTTTTTGGTTGCAGCTATCATTATTGTTTGGCGGGCCCGGGCTGGATTTGAACCCGCCAGCTCAGGTGTATGTGGCTGGCGCCTTAGCCTGTTGAGCCACAGGCGTTGAGCCTCTTTTTTTTTTTTTTGAGACAGAGTTTCAAGCTGCTGCCCTAGGGCATCACAGCTCACAGCAACCTCAAACTCTTGGGCTTAAGCAATTCTCTTGCCTCAGCTTCCCAAGTAGATGGGACTAGAGGGGCCCGCCACAATGCCCGGCTGGGTTCGAACCACCGAGTACAGGCGCTGCCTTTATTTTTCATTCTTTAATGAGCCATCCACCCCACGGGTTACCCTCTGGCAAGCTGCGTCCTGCCAGGATTACTACCTTCTAGCAGGCAACGATGGCCCCAGCTCTCACCGTGTTCGGGGATGAAGAGCTGCACGGGGTCACTGAAGGGCCCGACCCCGCCTTTGGTGACGGCTGCCATCCGCACTGTGCACGAGGCGTTGCGGACTGGAATGGAAATCTGAGCATGGCTGCTACTGTGGCCGACTTCCTCAGACAGTTTTTTCTGGGGACAGAGAGGAAAAGAGGAAATGAAACACAGAGGCAGCAGGGGTCACAGTCTGCTTGCCTACAGTTCCTTCTGAGGAAAAGCTGCCCCACCTACCCACCCACGTCTCGGGGCCGTGTCCCCAGAATTCCATCCTCACTCAGGTTACAGCCAGTGGAACCAAAAGGCAGGTGGGGACTAAAGCAACCTCGGGCCTTGGGGGCGAGTGGGGTCCTGAGATCATGGCACTTAGAGTGGTCACCAAAAAGCTTCTAGAGGAGCAGAAACAGGTGGCAGAGGCATCCAATGGCAAGAGCAGGACCAACTCCGTGGAACGCCTGTGCTCGAACCACCACAGCATGAGTCCTACCTGCCAGCTGCCCTTGAACCAGCACAGGGGGGCTCCTGTTCCTTGAAATTGTAAGAATTCTGACTAAAATCTATAAGGAGAAAGGCAGATATACAATCTTTTACTTTCATAAATACACAGTTTGCTCACTTTTCAAAACTCTGGTTTTACTTTAAGTTCTGATGGCTTAACACCCCTGCTGTGAAAGAGCAAGCCATAGGGAACTAAGCGTTTAGACAACACTTTCTCCTTTCCTCTCAGACCTTGATGATCACAATGCTCTCTGGTGTACGGAACTCATTGTGTGTTTTAGGCTGGCTTTTCAAATGAAAATTTTAGGAGTTGTGTAAGCTGAAATGAAACTCTAGAAACATGTCTTTATCTCTCTGAATCTAGGAAATTTGATTTCAGAGAGGGAAAGAGAGAATATGAGGTCATATGAGGGCACAGATACCCCCAATTATCGAACTATAGAAATGATCCCTGAAAGTATTGCCTTTACCCCCAATTATCAATGAACAGCAAAAGCACGATTCTGTTGGCAACTTTATTCCTTAGTCACTTGGTCTCAAGCCTGTACTTCTAGTGATGGTGCCGGAGGGGCCCAATTCAGCACATAAGGGGACGGCAGTCCCATCACTCATGACCAAGAGAGCGCCCAGTTGGCCATCCAGAGACCGTTTCTACATCTAAACAGGCAGTGACCACCAGGACCAGAAATGCCCCTAGAAAAATCAAACTGCTTTTGCTGTGCTCTCCCATCACAACAATCAACAAAGAAGACTTCTGTGACTTCTGGTCACCAAGTAGTAGGGGGGGAAGTTTTCCCCACAAGCGGACACTCAATCCTACAGAAGACACCAGCTGGGCATCCTCCATCCCAGTTCAATTCTGACACTATCTGCCTGAGACAGTGTCAGATGCCACAGGTTTGAGGGCTCAGTTTCACAAGACTGGCCCATGTTTGCTGTCAATCCCAAGTCCCAGACTGTTTTACCTGTGTTTCTGATCAACTGGCTATAAATGGGGGTTCCCACGACCCCTTCTTGGGTTCATTTAATTTGCTAGAGTGGCTCAAAGAACTCAGGAAAACGCACAGTGCCTGGCTCATTATAAAGGATAATTACAAAGGATTACAAAGAATATGAAGAGATGTGCAGAGAAAGGCCTGTAGGAAGGGTGCAGAGCCCACACCCTACATGCACCAGGAACCTCCAGGTGCCCAGCTATCTGGAAGCTCTCCGAAACCCTCTTCTGAGGCCTTTCAGGGAGACCTCACTGGGGAAGCCCCGCAAGCCCGTCTGTTCAGATCCTTCTTAGCCTCTCTGCACAGTGTTCCTTCCTCCCAGGGAACTGAAATGGGGGTCTTATGACTTTCAATCAGACAAGGTAGTCAGAGAATTTCTTTATGGCCAGCCCCAAGACAGAAAGCCAGGAAAGATTAGAGTCCTGCCCTGGGGAAGGAAAGGAGCAAAGGAAAGGAAGGCAGGAGAAGATCAGACTGAGATTCTCTTTTCTGAGGCCCAAGGTACCCCAACATTATAGAAAAAGACTTTCACTTTTATTTATTTATTTATTTTTTGAGACAGAACCTCAAGCTGTCACCCTGGGTAGAGTGCTGTGGCATCACAGCTCACAGCAACCTCCAACTCCTGGGCTCAAGCGAGTCTCCTGCCTCTGCCTCCCAAGTAACTGGGACTACAGGCGCCTGCCACAACGGCCGGCTATTTTTTGGTTGCAGCTGTCATTGTTGTCTGGCAGGCCCGGGCTGGATTCGAACCCGCCAGCTCAGGTGTACGTGGCTGGCGCCTTAACCCGTTGAGCCACAGGTGCCGAGCCAAGACTTTCACTTTTAAAGCTCTAAATACCAAGAGTTGCTTTAGATGCCAAGGACAAAAGGCAAAATACTGTAGCAAAAGATATGCTTATTGATTTAGTCACCTACGAAACAACACAGACTATGAAGTCAGGAATTACAGATGAAAACCAATAAACAGGGGGCGGAGGGGGGCATGTATACATATTTTTAGTGCTCTTGTTGGAAGTAAAATAGATCATTCCCAAAAAAGTGTATGAATTTCCAGTAAAACGGATCTATGTAGCATGTCTGGGTATACTTGATCAGTACCAGTACCTTCAATTCAAATTCAAAAAGTAACACATGTACATAGATAACATCTCTTAAAATGTATATACATTTTTTGGCACCCTCTGTATACGTATAGTATATTATGTCATACCACCTACCCCCGGACAGGGAGTGAAACAGAAAAATACAATCTTAAAAAGGTATTTCTACCCCACTGGAGTCTGATCTTATGAAATTTGACACAGACTTTTTTTTTAATAATTAAGTAAACAAATTAATAATTAATAATTTTAAAAATGTATTCTGATACCTTTTTAGAGCATTATATTTATAGTAACCAGTTTTGAGCATGGGTTAGTTGGTAATTTTGTACTTAATTTGAGAAGGGGGCAGAAAGGCATCAGGTAAGATAACTCTGTAGTCCAAACCCCCAGTCATGCAGTGACTTGGGTCCATAGCTGAGAAATAACCAACACATCTGCATCCCAGCTCAATCCCTGATAGCGCCTCAAAGTGTAAGACTCACACCTGAGAAGGAACACTGGGCCTGCTTCTGGCTGCATGCTCTCTTTTCTAATATAACTCACATGCAATCATATCATTTATTAGAGAAATTATCTCAAAATGCATGACTGGGAAAGAATCAAATGTCTAGAAGAGCAGCTATCCTAACAAAAATAAAATTATACTTTTGGAAATAAACATAAACCTATTTGAGCATCCCAAATCCAAAATCCAAAATCTGAAATGTCGGATGGGTACAGTACTCACGCCTGGAATCCTAGCACTCTGAGAGGCTAAGGCAGCAGGACTGCTCAAGATCAGGAGTTTAAAACCAGCCTGAGTAAGCTTGAGACCCCATCTCTACTAAAAATAAGAAAATTAGCTGGGTGCTATCGGGCAGGCACCTATAATTCCAGCTTCTCAGGAGGCTGGGGCAGGAGGATTACTTGGGCGCAGGAGTTTGAGATTACTGTGACCTAGGCTGACACCACAGCACTTTATCCTGGGACAACAGAGTGAGATTCTATCTATCTATAAAGGAAGAAAGGAAGGAAGGAAGGAAGGAAGGGAGGGAGGGAGGGAGGGAGGGAGGGAGGGAGGGAAGAAAGGAAGGAAATATGAAAGTTTCTGAGCACCAACATGATGATTAAAAGGAAATGCTCTTTGGAGCATTTTAGATTTAAAATTTTTGAATTTGGGATGCTCCCTTAGTAAACACTACATATAATGCCAAATATTCCAAAATCTGAAAAATTCTGAAATTTGAAACTCTTCCAGTCCATAGCATTTCAGATAAGTGATATTGAACCTGTACTTATCACTTAGGGCCTATAACTCATTACAAAAACTCAGAGAGGTTAGTTTTTCACTTCCACCTCCTATTCCTTAAGTAAGTGAGCAAATGCAAAGAGTTAACCTGTGTGAAGTATGTGACCTTCATATAGATTTGACCTTGTGGTTATCTTTCAAGACTTGGCACATGAAAGAAAATCATCATCAGGCTCGGCACCTGTGGCTCAGCGGGCTAAGGCGCCAGCCACGTACACCTAAGCTGGCGGGTTCGAATCCAGCCCGGGCCCGTCAAACAATAATGACGGCTGCAACCAAAACAAAAAAAATGGCCGGGCGTTGTGGCAGGCACCTGCAGTCCCAGCTACTTGGGAGGCAGAGGCAGGGGACTCGCTTGAGCCCAGGAATTGGAGGTTGCTGTGAGCTGTAATGCCATGGCACTCTACCCAGGGTGGCAGCTTGAGGCTCTGTCTCAAAAAAAAAAAAAAAAAAAAAAAAAAAAAATCATCATCAAAGCTGCCTTTCCTAAACCAAGAAGTTTATTTGAGCGATCCAGGAGTTTACTGGCATTGTAGATTTATCCTCCAGATACCATCTTTAATCTATCCCTGGATTTCAGAAGTGGTTCAGACTTTTGGCTGGACTGTCTCATGGGAATTTTTTTTCCCTATTCTTCAAACCTTAAACTAACACAAGCTCAGCTCAGATACTTTGCCATCCTTTGACAGTGAGTAAGAGGGAGAAAGGTGGAAAGAAAGAGGTGGTGGGCACATGCCAACATCCAAACACACATCTCTGCTCATCAGGAGAGCTCCTTTTTTTTTTTTTTTTTTGAGACAGAGCCTCAAGCTGTCACCCTGGATAGAGTACCGTGGCATCACAGCTCACAGCAACCTCCAATTCCTGGGCTCAAGTGAGTCTCATGCCTCTGCCTCACAAGTAGCTGGGACTACAGGCGCCCGCCACAACGCCTGGCTATTTTTGTTTGGGTTGCAGCCGTTATTGTTGGTTGGCAGGCCCAGGCTGGATTTGAACCCGCCAGCTCAGGTGTACGTGGCTGGCGCCTTAGCCCGCTGAGCCACAGGCGCCGAGCCCAGGAGAGCTCCTTAAAAGGTTGAGGTCTGGAGTCAAGGAATCCATAAGTGCCTTAAGTGCACTGCAGCCTCCCTAGGTCTTTAAAAAAGTTGGTTCTATATATCATGTTGTCTCAAGGCTGTAGTAATCTCTGCTATGAGATTTCCTTCTAAGATATCTATTCTTTCCAAACACAGATTAAACCAGCATTAGAGCCATAATCCCCCCAAAATGAACTTCATAAAAACCACACACATAAACATGCATTTCTGTCTCATGGTTTGAGTAATTCTGAGTCAAAGCTAAACAGATTTATTTACTGTAGAATATCAAAGAATTTTGAACTTGCCAATATTCTCTGTGTGTCTTCAGGAAGAGGGTAATATGCAATATTTTATATATTTATATGCTCACTGAACTCTTTTTTTCATAGATGCCCCACTGACACTTTCTGGGAATAGAAATGGAGTGGAAAATCCTTATCCATGTTTATTAAAAGACTGACCCATTCACAGAGGGAAATTCTCCTGCTGGTTTAGATGGTGTAGCTGGGTCTACACACTGACTCCACAGTGCTAAGAGTGTGCATGAAGCATGTTCAAGGCCCTGTGCTCAGACAGTATAAAGATGAGCAAGACACAGCTTCAAGGTCAAGGAGAACAGATTGCACTTGCTCAGTATCTCTCTATATTAAATTCTGATTTGAAAGGCAAGGAATATCAAGAAAAGTTGAACAAAAAAACTAGATATCAGGCGGCGCCTGTGGCTCAGTCGGTAGGGTGCCGGCCCTATATAACAAGGGTGACGAGTTCAAGCCCGGTCTCAGCCAAACTGCAACAAAAAAATAGCCAGGCATTGTGGTGGGCGCCTGCAGTCCCAGCTACTCGGGAGGCTGAGGCAAGAGAATCGCCTAAGCCCAAGAGTTGGAGGTTGTTGTGAGCTGTGTGACGCCACAGCACTCTACTGAGGGTCATGAAGTGAAACTCTGTCCCTACCAAAAAAAACCAAAAAAAACCAAAACTAGATATCTTAAGATATAACAAATAAATACAGTAGATATCAGGAAGTTCTTAATGTGAAAGTGACACAAAAATTATAAGATTGCAAAGGTACAAGCCTGCCTTCAGTGTAACTGCTATAACCCATCCAAAGATCACTTCCAAAAATGTTCTGAATATGCACTCTTATTATAGTTATAAGTGAAAAATATCTTTCAAAAACAGCCACCTCCACTGATTTGCATAAAGAGTAGCTTGAGTAAGTTTTCTAAAAACGGGAATGAATCGACAATTTTGAGAGAGGCAGTTGTGTTTTCTTCAGCCTTGCACTTCCAGATGAAGGGAGTTTAAGGAAATGGAAGTGATGGATGCTGAGACCATCTCAAACTTCACTCTGGGTGTGGGTTTCGGGCTCCCAGGGTTGGCATTTGATCTTCAGTGTTCTTTTTTGCCTCCAATTGTGCAGCATGAACTTGAAACTCAGCTGCATCAGAGAATGTTTCCCAAACTCAAAGGAGGCACCAAGTCTTTGTTCGTCACGAGATGTGACGAAGTGTAGCGTAAGCACAATGCAAATGACCTTCTCCCAGGGATGACCCAGCATTTCCAAGGACATGAATGGAAAGGTCACAGCCCTAACTATGGCAGTACTGTTCTCCCTGCAGAGGGGACCATTCTGAACAAAGGGTGATGAGAATGCACAGTGCAGCTGAGTATTAATTGCACTTAGTGTACAAGGCTCTCTGGCCACAGTCGCTCATAAGATTTTCATCATCGCTGCCCTCCTGTGTGCCTTAGCTCAAGAGGTCCTTTCTGGAAAAGTAGTTTCACTCATGCCAGAAGGAGAATGACAGAGGATGACCTGAAGCTCTTTAAACAAATTGGTGTCTGCTCATAACAATTATTTTCTGACAACCAGAGAAATATAAAATTTCTACTGAACTGAAACACCATTTCTGAACCTTTATGCTTAGTATAGACAGCATTTGGCATTGTGAAATAAAGACCTTTCTCTCTAAGAGAGGCATTGATTCCCCTGACTCGGCCAATGGGGAAATGCAGTTAATCCAGGGGCACCTTGCACAAAATGCCTTGGGACAAAAGACTAGGAAAGGAGAAGTTTCTCTTTCATCAGGGACTTTTAAACGGGATTATTACTGCTAAGAGTAACACCATTATATCAGTTACCTAAGGCAGAACAACAAGGACTTCCAAGCCCTCTTGTTTTTCTGCTACTTCCAGCACCTATTGTTTCAAACAGTCTGCTTTCTGATAGGTAAGTTAAGGCAGGAAAAGGAAAACAAATCCCAACTGTCCTTTTGGAAAATAGCAGTTTTGATAAATGCTTGTTAATATGAGGTTAAATATGATCAAAGCAAAGCTTGGACATCATCAGTGGATGCAGCTGTCTACCAACTTACCCTGTTCATGTTTCAGCCAAGGAGCTGTATTACTTTCATGTCATGCCCCATAAAAATGCCATGAAGATGCTAAAATTTGGGGATATATCCCTAGGGTTAGATCCGCTAGGTACATGACAACAAAAAAGCAGCATACAAGAGACAGTCTATAATGAAGCCAGTGCATCGGCCCTCCCACGGATGTTCTATGTCACAAATGGAGTCAGCATTACCTCACTCTTTTCCTTTCCCAGGTGGAAAGGGGACCCATCTGGAAGCCGCCCACACAACTGCACTTGGGCACCATCACTCATCTGCCTCCCTTACTTCCATTGTGGGTCCAGGGTTCATAACATAGTAGTGATCTTTAGACCCCACAGAAATCAAAATCACACATCCCTCTGGGTTTAACTGGCAAAGTCGCGGCATGGCACTGGCTGGTTCTTAGAGAGGCAGTCACAATTTCTTACATAGATGCTTTTTGTCTTTTTTTTGCTATTATGTGTTTTTTAATGAATTTTATTTTTAGACTGCTTTGTCTAAAAGTTGACATGACATTTTTTTTTTCTTAAAAACAATGCTTCTATGCCAAATAAATCATGGACAAAATAAATGAAGAGCTCAAGATGATATCAATCCCATTTGTCTTAAGTACGTGTTGTGTGGATTGCGAGCGGCAGCCAGTTATGATGACAGATGATAGACCCAAAGTAATTGCCAAATTTCTGAACATTTTCCCATTTCTGATCCATTCCTTAAAATAAAATAAAATAAAATAAATCATGGGTTGGACTCAGGAGCTCACATCTGTAATTCTAACACTCTGGGAGGCCCAGGTGGGTGGATTATCTGAATTTGGGACCAGCCTAAGCAAAAGTGAGACCCTGTCTCTACTAAAAACAGAAAAACTAGCCAGGTGTTGTGGTAGTCACAGATACTCAGGAGGCTGAGGCAAGAGGATCACTTGAGCCCAAGGGTTTCAGGTTGCTGTGAGCTACGATGCCACAGCACTCTACCCAGGGTGATAGACTGAGACTCTGACTCAAAAAAAAAAAAAAAAAAAATCACACATAAGGTTACACCATCCTCACGGTGATCCAGTAGAGCAACCATACTATCTGGATTCATGTTTTCAACAATATTGAACTAGTAGTTTTTGAAATTAGCAAGGATGTGTTTGATTTGTTCTGTGGTCCCTATCGTAAAAGGTTTTACTCTTTCTGGTTACTGGTCAAGTTTGCCTTTGATTAACCTCATGTAATCTTTCATGTACTTCTCATAGACTTCTGCTGTGAAACTGATTTCCTGCAAGTGACAGTTCATGACAGTATCAACACACAGGATGGCTGTGGGGTTTTTTTGTTTTTTTGAGACAGAGCCTCAATCTGTCACCCTGGATAGAGTGCCGTGGCATCATAGCTCACAGCAACCTCCAATTCCTGGGCTCAAGTGAGTCTCCTGCCTCCGCCTCCCAAGTAGCTGGGACTACAGGCGCCCGCCGCAACGGCCATCTTTTGGTTGCAGCTGTCATTGTTGTTTGGCGGGCCCGGGCTGGATTCGAACCCGCCAGCTCAGGTGTACGTGGCTGGCGCCTTAGCCCATTGAGCCACAGGCGCCAAGCCGATGGCTGTGTTTTTAATACCTTCACCCTCAGAGCCTTCAGTGGGGGCATTTCCATTGCTGACCAATAAGCAGGTCATTAATGTTAGCCTCTATCCTACTGACCATCTTCCCTTCCCCGACAGCTCATGCATGATCTCCTGGACCTTGTAAATGTCAGAGAACATCTCTTAATGGCTGATGAGGTCCTGGTAAATAATCGTGACTATGGCCAGGAGTTTGGAACCAGAGTGGTGGAGCCAGAGTAAGCAGGGCTTGGAGGGAGGGGAGCTTGGGGCAAAAAAAAAAGCTTGTTTGCTATTATGAAATAAAATGAGTACTCATACTAGTGAGTCTATACTAAAATAAGGAGGATTTTTGCCAGCCTTAGATTATACAGCAGGATCTATCAGACATACTGAAGAACCCCAACCTGAGCTCTGCCCAGGTCAAAGCACATACTCGTATTCAAAATAATCCTTGTTGATAATTATGATGATATTCTCAGTGAGCAAGAAAACCTTCCTAGCCCTGGCCAGACTTGGTAGACCAGAGCAGGCCAGCAGTATGTTCTGGTGGAAAGAAGGTGGAGGTGAAGGTTGCTTATATGAATAAACTCATTTTATTATTCATAAAGAAGAATATAAGCCATCTTCATAATACAGAAGTCTCAGTTGACCTCAAGCTTTTTATTGGCCTCCTTGCTACCTACAAAAAAAAAGGACTAATTATCAGGCCTAATTCTCAGGGCCCTGCATTTTAGGATCACAACTCCCCAATCCAGCTTCATTTCATACCTGACTCTTATAAAGGATTCATGTTCCAGGCCTTTCAAATAGTCAGGGTTTGTTTAAATATGTTACATTTTGCCTTCTCTCATGTTATCTTTTCCCACTTAAAACTCCTCAGTCTTCACCTGTCAAAATCATTGCAACCTGTACTGGTTAATTTTGCGTGTCAGTCTGACTGGGTCACAGGGGTGCCCAGCTATGTGACTAAACATTATTTCTGGATGTGTCTGTGAGGTTGTTTTGGATGAGATTAGCATTTGAATTGGTGAACTCACTAGAGCAGATTGCCCTCCCCAGTGTCCAATCCACTGAGGGCTTAAACAGAACAAAAGGTGGAAAAAGGAGGCATTCTCTCCCTTTCTCTGCCTGAATGCTTGAGCTGAGATGCGGGTCTTCTCCTAACCTTGGACTGAGAGCTACAGCCCAGCCCTGTGGTTCTCAGGCCTTCAGACTTGGGCTGATTTACACCATTGGCTCCCTGGGTCTCCAGCTAGCCTACTGTGGGCCTTCCTCATGACCAATCTCTTTCCTCACGTGTGTATTCAATTAGCTCTGTTTCTCCGGAGAACCCTGACTGTATGTATGTGCAGATCAAGTACTACTTCTCCTGGAAAAGGCATAACATCTTTGCACACCCTTTCTGAGCGTGCCAAATTGGAAGGCCTGAAACCATCTAAGACCCCGAGACACTCTGCGGTCACATAGGTCAAAGTGGCCACAGCATGACCGCTGGGAGGCTGCAGAGGATGGGCTTCTTTCTGCTTTCTACCCATCACATTGCCCCACGGGATTCGAGGGCAGGGAACCTGTGCCACCAGGCTGATGTTCCACGGTGTGCTATGCCATGAGTGACAAATTGCCTTGCACTGGCCTACTGAGTCTCATCTCTAATTTCAGTTCTTATGTAGCTGTGCCAGGTCAGTTGCCTCACTTATTTAGTCCTTTTCTTTGGCACCTGTTTACCCCTTGTTATTCTGTATGAGCTTGGGGTTCCTCCCTGATAATCTTCTAAAAAGAATCCACTGAAATTTCTAAAAGACTAAGAATTGCCAACTGCTACTCCCTGACCTCATACTATGAGTACCTGGGTAGGTTCCACTGTCTTCCTAGAAGAGCCTGAATTCCCTGAAGGCAAAAATGAAGGGATAACAGAGGATGAGTTCTACATCTACTTATTAAATTAATTAATGAATGGATGAATGACTGAGGAACATCTCAAGAGACTCCTCAGGATTTTTACCTCTAATTTTTATTATATTGTTTATATCGCATTGAAAGTTACTTTGCCTAACTCAATCACACAAGGTCTTTTTTTTTTTTTTTTTGTAGAGGTGGAGTCTCACATTAACACCCACGGTGGAGTGCCGTGGCGTCATACAGCTCACAGCAACCTCCAACTCCTGGGCATAGGCCATCCTCTTGCCTCAGCCTCCCAAGTAGCTGAGACTGCAGGCACCCGCCACAACGCCCAGCTATTTTTCTGTTTTGCAGTTTGGCCGAGGCTGGGTTTGAACCCATCATGTTTGCTATATGGGGCCGGCGCCCTACTTGATGAGCCATAGGCGCTGCCACACAC
>CAUYON010118997.1:0-33661 GCA_963573935.1 Arctocebus calabarensis
TCATATAGTGATTAAAAGGCCATGAAGGCTATGTTAAATAGTTCAATGAAAATATTTCAGAATGTATATAAAGTCAGCACATTGTGCCCCATGATTGCACCAATGTACACAATTATAATTTAATAAAAATTTTTTAAAAAGTTCAATTTCACAGATTTTATATAACAAGAGCAACAGAGAAAAAACAACATCACAGGATACCATCCAACATGATGAACAGAACAGTACCCTGCATATCAGTGCTAACACTGAATATGAATGGCCTTAATGCCTCGCTTGAAAGACATAGACTGGCTAAATCAATGAGTAAACTTAACCCAGGTATATGCTGTCTTCAAGAAACATACTTCACATGAACTTGCACAGACTTATGGTAAACAAAAGTAACACAATTATTCCAAGTAAACCAAAACCAATAGTGATCAGGTTTATCCATTCTCATGTCAGATAAAATATGTATAGACAGTAAACCAACAATGGCAACAAAAGGCAAAGGCAGTCGTTATATAATGGTAAAGGGAACAATTCAACAAGAAGACATAACATGTACTAACAATGGAAGTACACAATCTCTCAAGCATGAATCAGGAAGGAAGAGATATTAACAGGCCAATACAGCGTAGTAAGATTGAAAACAATAATAAACTATCCCCTCTGCCCCTCAAACTCCAGGGTTAGAGGGATTCACAGCCCAAATTCTACCAGACTTACAGAGAAGAACTAGCACTTATACAACTAAAACAGTTTCATAACAATGAGAAGGAGAAAATCTTCCCTAACTCATTCTATGAAGTCAATATCACCTTGATATCAAAGCCAGGAAAGGATGCAACAAACTAAAAAACCTAGGGGCCAATGAATACCAATTACCTTATGAATATATAGGTAAAAAATCCTCAACAAAATACTAGAAAATTAATTCAAGAGCCTATCAAACACATAATTCATCATGATAAATTAGGTTTCATCTCATGGATGCAAGGATGGTTCTTTACCACATAAACAGAAACCAAAAACAAGGACCATACAATTATCTCAATAGATGCAGAAAAACCATTTGGTAAACTACAACACCCTTTCATGATAAAAGCCCTCTACAAACTAGGCCTAGAGGGAACTTACCTAAAAATAATAAAAACCATATATTATGAACCTACAGCCAACATTCTGCTGAATGGGGAAAAGTAGAAAGCCTTCCCCCTAAGAACTGGAACAAGATACTGTCACCACTTCTTTTTGTCATAGTAGTGGAAGTCCTAGCCAGAGTGATCACAGAAGACAAAGAGATAAAGGGTATCCAGATTGGGAAAGAAGGCAAGCAGTCTGTTTTTGCTTATGATATGATTCTGTATCTACAAAATCCTAAAGACACAACCAAAAGCCTCCTAGAATTGAAAAACAAATTCAGTAAAGTCTCAGGTTATAAAATCAATGGACACAAATTATTAATAGCGGCATTTGGAATACTAATAACAACCAAGCTGAGAGTCAGAGTCTCAATGCCGTTCACAATGACTACAAAGAAAATAAAATACCTAGAAAGATACTTAACTAAGGAGGTGAATGATCTTTGCAAAACACTAAGGAGAGAATCACAGATGACACAGATAGAAGGACATCTCATGTTCATGGATTCATAGAATCAGGATTGTTAAAATGTCCACGTTACTCAAAGTGATTCACAGATTCAATGCAATTCCCATTGAAGTAGTGAAATCACATTTCACAGATGTAAAAAAGAATTCTATACTTCATTTGGAACCAAAAAAGAGACCAAATAGCCAAAGCAATCTTAAGCACAAATAATAAATAGAGAGAAATTGTGCATTACCAGATTGCAAATTATACTATAAGGCTATGGTAACAAAAACAGCATGGTGCTAGTATCAAACTAGAGGCACAGTATAACAGGACAGAATAGAGAACCCAGAAATAAAACCATCGACCTACAACTAATTTTCAACAAAGCATTCAGCAGTATACCCTAGGGAGGAAGCCCTATTTAATAAATGGTGCTGGGAAAACTGGATAGACACAAGCAGAAAAATGAAACAGGACCTCTATCTCTTGTGATACACAAAATTAATTCAAGATGGATAAATGACTTAAATATAAGGCATAGAAACACAAAAATTCTGGGAAAAAAATAGGAGAAACTCTTTTAGACATCTGCCTAGGCAAAGACTTTATGACTAAGACCCCAAAGACAAATACAGCAACAACAAATATAAATAAGTGGGTTTTCATTAAATTAAAAACCTTCTGCACAGTGAAAGAAATAACAATAGAGTAAATAGACAAGCCACAGCGTGAGAGACAATATTTGCAAACTATATATGCAATAAAGGGCTAACATACGGAATCTACAAAGAACTCAAACAAGTCAGCAAGAAATAAACAAACAACCCTATTAAAAAGTGGGCAAATACATGAATAGAAGTTTTTCAAAAGAAGATAGACGAATGGCCAATGAACATATGAAAGAATGCTTAACATCACTAATCACTGGGGAAAAGCAAATTAAAATCATGGCCAGTTAGCAACTTACCCCTATCATAATGGACATTATTAAAAAGTCAAAAAACAACAAGTGCTGGTGTGGATGCAGAGAGAATGGAACACTCCGCTGGTGGGACTGCAATTTAGTGCGTGTATAACCTCTATGGAAAACAACAGGGGGATTCCCCAAAGAAATAATGTTAATAAGTTTACATTACCATTTGACCCAACAAACCCACTACAGGGTATCTACCCAAAGGACAATAAATATTTTTTATCAAAAAGACACCGGCATTGAACTGTTTATTGTACCACGATTCACAATTGTAAAGACGTGAAATCAACCCAAGTGTTCACTGACTCACGAATGGATTTTCATTCTTACCACATCTCTTCAAAATTAAACTGTAGGGTCCAGCTAGTACAATAGGCAGAAAAACAAACAAAAGTCATCAATTATGCTCAAGTCTCTTGGCCACAATGAAATGGAATCACTTGTCCTTTTCTTATTAATCAGTTTGAGTTCTCTGTGGATTCTGGTTATCAGACCTTTGTCAGAAACAAAACCTGCAAATATCCTCTCCCATTCTGAGGGATGTCTACTTGCTTTATTTACTGTGTTCTTGGCAAATCAGAAGCTTTTTAGTTTGACCAGGTCCCAGTAATGTATTTTTTGTGTTGCTTCAATTACCCGGGGGCGGGATCCTCCTCATAAAGACAGGTGCGTGGTCTACAGGCACATGAAAAAATGCTCATCATCTTTAATCACCAGAGAAATGCAAATCAAAACCACTTTGAGGTATCATCTAACTCCAATAAGAGTAGCCCACATAACAAAATCCCAAAACTACAGATGTTGGCATGGATGTGCGGAATGCAAGTGGTGGGAATGCAAGCTAATACATGATTTCTTTTGGAAAGAAGTTTGGAGAACATGCAGGGATCTAAAAATAGACCTGCCATTTGATCCTGCAATTCCTCTACTAGGAATTTATCCAAAGATCACTTTGCAACAAAGATATTTGCACCAGATTATTCATTGCAGCTCAATTCATAATTGCCAAGTCACGGAAGAAGCCCATGAATGGATTAATAAATTGTGATATATGTTTACCATGGAATACTATGCAGCCTTAAAAAACATGGAGACTTTACCTCCTTTATGTTTACGTGGATGGAGCTGGAACATATTCTCCTTAGTAAAGTGTCTCAAGAATGGAAGAAAAAGTATTCAATGTACTCAGTACTTTTATGAAACCTATTTATAGTTACTCACACTTTCTTATGAAAGATAGATCACAAAACAAATAGATAGATAGATAGATAGATAGATAGATAGATAGATAGATAAAAGAAAAATAGATCACAACTATAGCCCAGGATGAAGGAGAGAAAAGGAGGGGGAAGGGAGGGGGCAGAGGGGGTTGATAGAGGGAGGGTAAATGGCGGGACCACACCTATGGAGCATATTGCAAGAGTACAAGTCAAATCTATCAAGTATAGAACATAAATGTCTTAACATAATAATCAAGTAAATGAGGCAAAAGCTATATTAATTAGTTCGACGTAAGCACTCCAAATTGTATTAAAAAATCAACACATTGTACCCCACATATGCATAAATGTATTCATGATCTATGTGTATATGAGTTAATAAAAGGAAAAAAAAGTCATCAATTATGGAAAGGAAGAAATAAAACCCTATTTATTCATAAACGTAGATGCATATGTCAAAAGCCCAAAAGAATCTATAAATAATTAGAAAATTTTACATGCTATGTATCTAATAAAGGGCTAACAGCGGACTCCATAAAGACTCAAGCAAATCAGCAAGAAAAAAATCAATTAACCCCTTAAAAAAGTAGGCAAAAGACATGTACAGAAGCTTTTCAAAAGAAGATAGACTAATGGCTAATAAACATATAAAAAATACCCAACATCTCCAATCATCAGAGAAATGCAAATCAAAATCACAAGGAGACATTGTATAACTCCAGTGAAAATAGCCTTTATCCAAAAGTCCCCAAACAAAAGATGCTGTCATGGATGTAGTGAGACAAGAACACTAGTGATGGAACTGCAAACTAGTACCACCTCTAGGGAAAGTCAGACGGAGATTCCTCAAAGAATTAAAAGCAAACCTAGTGGCTTGGCACCTGCAGCACAGTGGTTATGGCACCAGCCACATACACCAAGGGTGGTGGGTTTGAACCAGACCTGGACCTGCTAAACGACAATGACAACTGCAACAAAAAATAGCTGGGTGTTGTGGTGGGTACCTGTAGTCCCAGCTACTTGGGAGGCTGAGGCAAGAGAATCACTTAAGCCCAAAAGTTCGAGGTTGCTGTGAGCTGTGACCCTGTAGCACTCTACTGAGGGCGACATAGTGAGACTCTGTCTCAAAAAAAAAAAAAAAAAAAGTAAAAGCAGACCTACCTTTCAATCCAGTCATTCCACTGTTGCGTATTTACCCAAAGGAAAAAAGTCATTTTAAAAAGACTTTTGGTAAACACTTAAATGTATGAACTATCAAAAGACAGTTGCATTCAGAAGACAGTTGCATTTAAGTGTTTAAGACACTTGCAAAGATGTGGAAACAAACCACGTGCCCATCAATACGTGAGTGGATTAATAAAATGTGGTGTACATAGACCTCGTAGTACGACTCAGCCTTGGGAAAGGAGAACTAGTACTTTTTGGATGGAAAAGCCTGGATGGAACTGGAGACCATTCTCCTAGGTGAAGTTTCACAAGAGTACTCGCCACATGCACTCACTATCAAATGGGATCTAATGGCACAGCACCCACGTACACATGTGACAGCTAAACTCAGCCAAAAGCAAGCAGGTGGGTGGGGCAGGAGGAGAGGGGAAAAGTCATATCTATGGGTGCCATGCACAGTCCTTGGGTGATGGACACACTTAAAACTTTGACTCAAACTGTACAAAAGCAATTATGTAAACAAAATACGTATACTCCTATAGTATTCTCTAATTTAAAAAAAAAATAAATGAACTATTGTATCCAAATTCCCTTGTCAAAGAGGGAATGACAGAACCGTTGTGCCCAGTGAAGAAAGCCAAAATACATTCTTTAGGATTCCATTTATGTGGAGTCCTAGGACAAGCAAAACTAATTTTTGGTAATAGAAATTAGAACAGTTGTGGGGTGGCGCCTGTGGCTCAGCGTGTAGGGCGCCGGCCCCATATACCAAGGGTGGTGGGTTTAAACCTGGCCTGGGCCGAACTGCAAAACAAAACAAAAAGAAAAATAGCCGGGCGTTGTGATGAGCGCCTGTAGTCCCAGCTACTCGGGAGGCTGAGGCAAGAGAATCGCCTAAGCCCAGGAGTTGGAGGTTGCTGTGAGCTGTGACGCCACAGCACTCTACCCAGGGCGATAA
This sequence comes from Arctocebus calabarensis, assembly GCA_963573935.1. Taxonomy (NCBI): domain Eukaryota; kingdom Metazoa; phylum Chordata; class Mammalia; order Primates; family Lorisidae; genus Arctocebus; species Arctocebus calabarensis. The sequence goes on from CAUYON010118997.1 coordinate 5,900, forward strand.
AGTAAGAGTCTGTCTCTACAAAAAAGAAAAGAAAAGAAATTAGAACAGTGGTTGCTTGGCTTGGAAGGGAGGCAGGCATTGAGTGGGACGGAACTTGAGAGAACTTTCTGGAGTGATGAAAACATTCTGCAGCTCATCTCTCGACACACCTGTCTGCCTTCTGCTGTGTAAAAATTACACCTGGATTAAAAAGAACACTCCTACATTGCTGGTGGGAATAAAAACTAATACATCCATTTTGGAAAGACGTTTGGAGAATACTCAAAGATCCAAAAATAGACTTGCCATTTGACCCTATAATTCCTTTACTGGGTATATACCCAGATGACCGAAAATTACAGAACAACAAAGATATCTTTAAGGGGGTTTTAAAGAAAAGCTTTTGTATCTAAAAGGACACTTGGAGGGAAATGGATGTAGTGATTTTCTGACACTTCTCACTATACCCAGTACTCAAATGCATGCCCAGTTCTACCGGATTCTTGTAGTTCTACAAATATGTCTTTGTCTGTGATGGTTCCACGCCTGGAGGACCCTCCCACCCACCTGTGCAGAAAGTGTATTCTCATCCTTCAAGATGCAGGTCAAGCAACCCCTCTGGGAAGCTTTCCCATCTGCTATTGCTTCTATTCCTCACTCTCTCCAGTGGAGTCACATCCCCCATCGGTGTGATCTTTGGGCATTCTAAAAACACCTTTGATACAAGTAATAAAAGGCTACAAGGTGGGAACTATAGTAGGTGAAATAGTAGGGTTTTATTTTTATATTAAATAGCCATTGCTCCCTAGCTTGCTTTCCTATAATTGCTTACTACTCAGGAGTCATATAGCTGACTACATCATTAAGCTATCTTATAAAGAGTCTTAACTTCCGTCATTGCTCCCATGGAGATAACATCACCCTTGTGAAACCTATGGCTAGTTTTGGAAGTATCTTCCAGAGTTTGCTTTCCAGTGTAATAGCTGACCCACCCAGGCCAGTGGGTCATACTAAGGAACTGACTCAGACAAGAGTCAAGAGGACAATTTCTATACACTTGAGATTCCACCTGAACCAGACAACCAGCAGATGCATTTGCATAGCCTTTGCCTGTGCAATACCTTTTGCCATAACCTTGTTTTCCAAATTCTAGGGCAAATGGATTTGAGAACTTCCTCCCATCTCCTTGCATGGTGCTTGCAATATTAAATTCTTCCTCTGCTGTCTCGTGTGTTGGCTCCCTCTTGAGCAATGAACTTGGTAAGGCTGTAACAATTCCTTTACTCTAATACTCACATTGTGCTGTTATTTTGCTCAGCTAGAATGGACTTTTCTCGAAAACAGAACTCCTTTCTCTAAGTTACCATTTTCAATCCACCATTAGTAGATCAATAGGCAATACTGCCTAAATTTATACAGGAATAAACATTCTTCAAAACCCCATATACACTAGTGGAAAAGGAGACAAAGGGTGGAGAATGAGGAGGGCTATCATTTTACCAAACGTGGACCTTGTGATAGGCTCAGTTTTAGGCATTTACCCAGGGTATTTATTTAATATCTGATTAGGCTCCTAGAGGAAGAGGCAGTTGAACCTGCTGCCAGGAACTTAATGTTGCTTATCCGTGGTGTAAAGCAGGAATACCAGGCACAGTGGGGATCTGACGGCATTCTTAGCAAGGCAGAAGTCCAAAGTTGAGACAGCAAATGGAACAGAGAAAATAGGGCAATTCATGATGCACAACCAAAGGAAAGAAATGAATGAGTGAGGAGATTTGTGATGAGCAGTAGGAGAGGGAAGAGAAGAATTTTAGGAATTGGATCGTAAGCAGACAGAAAATCACTTTATTAACTAGTACATCCACAAGCCTGGTGTGCTCAGAGCTTTCAAAAGGACAGCCCTGTGGCAGACATTTGATCCATCCTTATGCCCATGATGAAAGATAGACTTCAGACTGCATCAGAAAATCAGATTGAAGAAAGAAGTAAAGTGGAGACGACTTCAGGAGACCTTGACATTGGCCAACCTGACTTTAGGGCAGAAAAGCTACAAAGGAAAGCCTACTTGTTCTGCTTCTTATGTTTCCCTTGTTAAGGGCACTTCTCATTTCTACACAGCACTGTACAAAGATTCAATGATAAATGAATGTGACAAAGATGCTTTGTGAGCTATTATACACTCTTAGTTTTTTAATTGTTCATATTTTCATTGCAATATCTTACAAATGACCAGCTCTCTCTTGGTCAGTAGGGTCTTTGCATTTCAGCACAGTTTTGCTCCCAGGAAGGACAACAACTCAAGTTCACATAGTGAATATGCATCTTTGTTGTAAGGCTTGCTCAGATAGCGTGGATGCTGGCCTTTTTCCTTTATTGTTGCTTTCTAATGAAAATAACTGAGATGCTTAACAAACCATAATAGTCTAACATACACCCTCCTTAGGAGATGAGGGTGTATGTTAGACTACAAGAAATTAGACAAGCCAGCAAAGAAATTCATGCTGATCTAAGCTAAGCTTTCTTTTAGACACTGATCAAGCTTAGAAGACTTTCAAATCAATGGCTCGGGACATTAGAGTCCAACGCCTTTTTGAAATAGGGAGAATCTGAAGCTTTCTCATTACAGTGGGATGGTGGCCTGGTCTTCACTGAGAAGAACTCAAACTGCCTGAGGCAGTGGTTCACGGTGACAACAGATTAAAAGAGTGTTTGAGCTTTCAAGGCCAGGATGCCTGAGAGTCAGCAAGGGCTGCTCAGAAATGTAATCAGCAGTGCACACATGCTGAAAAGTTTCCTCTGTAAGCAGCCTGAGTCTCAGCTCCCAGTTCCTCCTAAGGCTGCCCTTTTTTGTCCTTTGCCTCTGTGTAATTTTATTGCCTGGGGAAATCTGTCTAAATCAGCAGAGTCCTAATTTTAGTGATACTTTATATAAAGTGTATTCTGGAAACATTCAGTTTTCACCATTACTTGACACAATGGTGCATGATTTCACCTGGCAGTTCAACAAAAACGTTGTATAAAGTCTAAAGCACCAAACACGAGATCAAATGGTCTCTTCTCTCAGAAAGAAGCAATTTTTAAAATTTCTCCTTTGTTGTTTTCTGTTTTTGTCTCACTCTGTTGCCCAGTTTACAGTGTCAATAGCATCAGCCTAGCTCGCAGCAACCTCAAACTCTTGGGTTCAAGGGATTCTCCAGCTTCTACCCTCCAAGTAGCTGGGATTATAGGTACCCACCACAATGCCTGGCTAGTTTTTCTACTTTTAGTCGAGACTCTTGCTTAGGCTGGTCTTGAACTCCCAAGCTTAAGGGATCCTCCTGCTTGGGCCTCAAAGACTGTTAGGATTACAGTAGGGAGCCACTGTGCCTGCTCAAAATTTCTCCTCATTCTAGACAGCAGGAAGCAAAATCCAAATACAGAAGTAATCAGAGGTGATGGGTGACTGAAAGCTCTAATCATCCATATCCTAGTGGAGACTCAGTGTAGTAACAAAGCATTAATTTCAGCACATAGCAGAAAGCTATGGCCATAGGAACCATTCCCTGACATTGAGCCAGTGAGGAAATAAGGGAGTTGATTAATGCTTGAAAAGAAGAGAAAGATGGCTAAAGAGTCAAAGTTTTTGTAGGATGTTTATACAATCATAATAAACATATGATTATTATAATGCATATGATTATTGAAAATGTATAAAATTTTAAAATACATCTTCATAGGATGCCATAAATAGGGTTGGTCTAATGCCATGGCTGAGTGGTTAACACTGACTAAAGGCTAAGCCCCTTCTACGCCCTGTTCTAAGTGTTTCACATGAGCACCAACCCAGTTGATTCTAACAATAATCCTGTAAGGTGGGTATCATTATGATCTCCATTTTACAGTTGAGGAAACTGGGACACAGGGAGAACGGAAGCACATTGCTCAAAATATTGCAGCTGGTGAGTAGCTGAGGCAGGATCAGAGCCAGGAGGTCTGGTTCCAGAACCTACACACCTCAACCCTCATGAGAGCCTGTACGTCATGGCCTTAATTCATGATCTTTGAGGATACATCCGATGGGGTGTTTGTCACAAGGACTATCTGGGACTCACACTAGAGATCCTGATTAAATTATTCTGATTGAATATGTCTCCGGTGGGCTCCAGGGATTTGCATTATTTAACTAGCAGCTTGGTGCTCCCCATGTAGGGTGTTCATAGGCTTTCATTGTGAGGAAAACCAGCTAATGAAATTAACATCTATTAGAAGAAAGCAAGTCTCCCAGCTTCATGAGGTCACTAATGTGACCTTAATTAAACATGACAGATATAAAGAAGAACTCTTATCCACCCTTCCCTATCGATGGAAGGGTGGATAAGAGTGTATGGAACAGAAACAAATATCCACATTTGGAGGAGCTCAGGAGAGGCTGGAAAAGGTAATGGTTGGTGAGGGTGGTAATATTACACTGGTAAGTAGCTGAGGCAGGAAGTAAAATCCAAATCCAGAAGCAATCAGAGGTGATGCCCTGGGACCACGTTCGCCAGCAATTTTGCCCACCTTCTTTTGTTCCTATCCTTGTCCACTAGGCAACCGTTAGATAAAGGTTTCTGAGTATTCCAGTCCCAAGAAAGAAAATAATCTTAGGTAGGAGACATGAATAGTTCTGCTAAAGGGAGGGGATTTCCCGATGTCCACATTATAAACTGAGTTGTCATGGCGGCTGATGCATCATGCTGTGCTATTTTAATGAACACCAATCAGTCTCCAGGACCAAATCATCAGTGGCTGTACCAGGATTATCCTGTCTCTGGGTTTAAAAATCTGCTTGTCAGACACAGGGAGGGCCATGAGGTTTCAACCAATATGTGTCTCCCAGTAGATACTACCAGGAACTGGACCCCACCTCTCAATGACCTACCCCACCTCCCTGGAAGGGAGGCTCTACCCATCTTTGCATTAGAGATGATAAATGGCATTTAAAAACAAGAAATGATTTGTGCACAAAGACATTAACCAGAACATAATTTGTAATAATGAAGCACCGAAAACAACCTAAATCTGCAACAATAATAGGGGAATGGTTTAGTAAATTAGGTACACCCACATAAAGAATATTGGTGCAGTCATTAACATAAATTTTAACTAGACAGTACATTTTTACATAGAATATTACCTCAAATATGTAAAACAGTGTGCACTGGAGAAAAAATAAATTTACGTGTAGACAGAAGTTATGTCTGGATAGGGAAATTGTAGGTAAATACAAGGTAGGACACTTAAGTTCACGAACTCACCCTAGAAAAAGTGCTACATAGCTCTTTGCTAAATATCACCATGGTCACCTTCAAAGTACTTCCCTTGGCTATCTGGTGACATAGTGATATTCAGCAATTAGGGGTACAGCACTTTTCCTAGGCCGAGTTCACAAACTTAATTGTTTGACGTCATATTAACGTATATGCAAGAGTATTCACATGTTTCAAGCTTTTTATAATGAGCAGGTAGTACTTTCACAATTAAAAAAAATTATAAAGAAAAGATTGCTTATTTGGGCCAAATTTTAACCCTCTAGACTCTTAGAGAATTATATTCTGTTAAACTGAGATTAATTTTCTTACCATATCTCTTTTCATTAGCAGGAAAATGATCTGATCAAGACTGTCTACATCCCTATGACCACTTTCCAAATTTCTGGGCCAGTGGTGATGATCTGGGTGGACCCAGGAATAAGATGAGGGTGGTAAGCCCTCCCCTTGTAAGAAAGGAGAGAAATGGCAGTCATAGCAATTGTCAAAGGGAAGACGTGGGAAATCTCAATACATTCCCTTTCATCCCTGCCCTTGGACATGAGACGTTAATAGAGATTTAGTTAATTGGCTGGTTTTCATCCTAATTGTCTGACAAATCTATTTCAATCTCAAGAAAAACTGAAGAGGAGGAAACAAGTAACTGGAGGGCTCATCTGCTGATTGATGTGTTAAAAGACGGCATTTGATGTGTCAGGAGGTCTGAGGTCCTCAAGCTCCTAGTACGAGGTTTCCTGGAGCGTGGGGCTCCATCAAGGAAGGGGTGAGTGTCCCTGCTGGGACACCACAGTCCTCTCTCTCTTTGAAGAAAAACTGAAACTGAAGGCACACATTTGATTTTGTCATCTAAAACTGAATTCAGATGAAGCAAACAGGGAGTCATTCTGGGCTAGGGACAGATGACTCAGCGGGGCTCAGGCTCTTGTCCCACGTGGGCACTGGTTCTTTCAGGGGGTGCCAGTGAAGCCCATCTCAGCTGAGTTTGCAACTTTTTGTCCCACACCTATTAGTTCTGCCTTTTAAGATGGGGATTAGTTATCTCATTTCCTGGGACTATCATTTAAGAATCCACTTAGTGGAGCTAGGCTTCTGCAAAATGTTGAGGCAGGGTAAACCGGTTTCCTGCACCTTTTTACCTCATCTGTTAAGCCATATTCCACTTGGTTTCCTTACCAGGTGATCTGTGTTTGCTTCTTACTTCCTTTCATGCCCCACTCCCACCAGTCTTGGTGCTGTCTCCCCTAAACCCTGTCCCCAGTGACTGCCATACCTGGGGAGGGGGCACTGCTCTACAAATCTACCCATCTCAAATTAGCAGGCCGACAGCAAAAGAACGTAGAGGCCTCTCCAGCCTACTGGCCAAGCAGCATCGCTACAATAGTCTGGAAGGTGACCTAGAGCAACCTTAAGGCTAATTATAACGTTATTAGCTTAAATCTATCTTAAATTGTGGTTCACCCCACAGGGGCTTTCAGAGAGGCTCATGGGAGGTCCATGTGCACAGTAAGACTCAGTGGTTCTAAGGTGACCTCTGAATCACCAGCCAGGACCAATTCAGACCGTGTAAAACCAGACCCCAGACCACATCAAGGCTACAACAAGGGGGCCCATTTGTTGTCTATGGGGAACGCATTCTGGTCTGTAAACCTACATCTTGCTCTTTCTCAGTACACTGTGTTTCATGCTTGCCTTGCTTTTGTGGGTTTTTGGTCATTTCTCTCAGACAAGGACGCTTGGAGAACCTAGCTGACCAGTGCCTACACCCCGACGCAACTTCCTGTTTCTGCTTGCTTCGCTTTCCCTGGGTTGGCTCTGACTACTTTAATTTGTTGAGTAGACACTTGGAGCATCTCTGTGGACTCATGACATTCAGTGGCTCTCATTGCCACTGGTCCACCACGGCCTCCTCAGACCCTCTGCAGCCTGGCAGCCATCTGGCCCATCATGGCCCATCTCCCTTGGCTCTTCTCAACACACCTAGGCCTCTCACTGACGAAGACCTCTGCCATTCCCATGTGTCCTGGGGTTTTCCTTTCTTCTTCATACCATGCCCTCCTCTTGCCATTAAAACACGACTCATTAAAACATGACTCATTCTCCAAGGCCAGACACAGGGATCACTTCCTTAGAGAACTTTGCTCAATGTCCCTTTCATTGAGTGGTATTCGCTTCTCCTTGTAAAATTCTTTTGTATCCGATGCCCCTTTTATGTCACTTTTTAAAACACCTCTCGTAATAATAGCAGGAGCTGTGTTTTCATTTCCATGTCTTCATGTTCTTTCTAGCTTACAGCATGATAACAGAACATCAACTGTTTGATGAAGGAATAAGCAATAAACTTGTGAGGTGTCCTAAGCACCAACTCTGGGTGAATGAACACCACCGCACCGTGTGAAGAGTCTTGCTCTTACATTGTCTGTCCCTCTTGCTCTGCGCACTTGCTCACTTGTCAGTGGGGACAATTCAGCTATCTACATGTAGGGGGAATAAAAGGTTGATAAGGGGGAAAAAATAGAAGTAAAACAAAAATAAGGATTAATGCTTCCGTTGTCTTCACAATGGCACCTCTTGTTTGACTTGGTCTTTAGAATGTAATTATTTAAGTATTTCTGTATGTGGAATCCACTTTGTTCTGCAGAGGCCTTCGGACATTTCTTACAATGCAAAGTCTGCATTTTAGGATGCGTCTGCTTGTGGAAGGAAAAAAAAAGCAAAGGCTTCCTGTAGACTTTCTGAGCCACCTCTATCTGCGTGGTGTGAAAGACTGCAAGCAGCAGCCCAAACCACTGTGCAGTGGTGAATGGGGTGAGCCTCAAAACCCAACTGAGGTCCCCCTACCTGAGGCTTGTAAACAGAGCAGATGTTCCCGGTGGGGCTTAGACATGACCTTGCCAGTCTCTTTGCAAACTATATTAGTGCTGTGCAAATATTTCTACTCAATTGTAAAGACACATTATACTCAGGGAAATTATTCTCCCAACAAACAGACAGATGTTTAACTTCAGTTAATATGACACTATAATCTGAATTCTTAATGTGAGACAGGGGTCCTTTTGGAGCTAGGGTAAAATTAAGCATGCCATGGTTTAACAACGTAGCACTTTGTAGCATAGATTAAGTCATTACCGTTTTCTGAGTGAAAGCTTTCTGCAGCTTCTTTCAATGTCACCTGCAGGGGCCACGGTGGGCTTAGCACACGTTGGCAATCCTGAGACAGTGCATAAGGTGGCTGTGATGACATTTATCATCCTGAGAACTTCAAATACTTCCATTTGCAAATCCCTATAGAATAGCATAGAGTAACTGATTTCCTATTGTAAGACTCTGCTCCAAGGAGAATATGAGATATGTGTATTATTAGATATTGGATAGTTTTAGATATTCAAGGAAAAAGAAAAAGGTGGTGGGGTCAGACCAAACCCACTCATCTAGATTCATTCTTAGGGACTGTGGCATACAACAAACAGACCCAACTTCAACATGCTCACTGTCATCAGAAATAATGACCTTCAGGACATTAACTAAGGAATTTCAGAAAGCTGACCTTGACCTGAATTTAGCCACAGTGGAATTTATTTTACTAGCTGGAACGTAGCAACCAAATTACCACCCTGTGAGGGGTTCTCTCAGCTTTCCATCTGCCCTTCTGCACTCTGCCTCGTGGTGCTGGGGCTGGGCCTCGACAAGCCACAGCTCTTCTGTGCCAGCTCATTCCTGCAGGCTCTGACCATGGGGAGATCTAGAGGGACACCAGCCAGCCAGAGGGAAAGGACTGGGTCCTTTCTGTTTGCTATTGCTATTGGTGTGACGCAGTGGGCTGTCACCCGGTGGCAGCACCTGGCTTCTCTTTGCAGATGTTCCCACTACAATATCAGAACCACCCTCACCACACCCTCTCAGAGGCACCAACAACCTGCTGCCAACACTTCCTGGAGGCCTGGATCCCAGTTCTGTCAGGATGTCCTCTGAGCTCCAGGGTCCTCAAGAGCAGCAGGAAAAGCTCTGCGCTGTGGTCTCCGATGCTCAGCTTCCAAAATCTCATCCCAGTCTCCTCTCTCTGTTCTGCTGTCCCTGAGGTAGTAGCTCTTTCCTTTTATTAAGACTTTTATGGTACACGAGGTTTGTTTTTTCGTTTCTAGCCCTCTAATATCAATTAAACAATTATTTTATATTAAACTATCCTAGTTGAAATAATTATGTGGTTTCTATTTTCTTGATTGGGCCCTAAATGATATAACTTATTACTTGTATAGAGTTACACAGACTTACTACATTGTTGATGTTATGTTTACATTTTGGAAGGTGCATTCAAACACTAAAAATGTGTGGTTAATCTACATTTATTAAACAGAGCATGACAGATCAATATTACTATCTTGAAAGATGTCCATGATATATTGAAAGACAAATCAGTGCTTTTGATAAACTACAAACATTTGTTTTATAATTAGAGAAAAATCAAGGAAATTGTTAAATATAAAAATAACAGAATACTATGATCCCTAGTACCTCATTATCCCTATTAAAACAACTCTTAAAATAATCTTTAACAATAGATGGATTTTTCTTTTGTCCAATATATAGCTGGGATTGTGATAACTATCAAACAATTAAGATGCAATTTTTGGATGCTTTTGTCACAATTGGAAAACCAAAACATTTATATAATATATGTAATTCAAAGGCACACAAGCTACTGCAACTAAAATTTAACTTTTCAGCTAAATATGGCTGAAACTAACTCCCATTAAAGGCCACAGCTGGGAAGAAGAATTAGCAAAAGCTCTAATTACGGTCTCATTTGCTCTTCTCTTTTCGAGCCCATTCATGAATTAATTTTAGCTCTGTGCTTCTGCCTTCAATCAAGCCGTAAGTACCTGTCTGAAAATGACAGCGTTTGAATATCTGCACATATGTTCGAAATTTCTACACTTTGATTCCTTCATCAACATTTCCACTTTGAGCTGTATGGGTGAGGCTGGACCCTGTGATCAAGATTCCACAGCCAGACACACCTCTGTTAGTGTGTCAGCCGAAACACAAGCCCTTACTTACCAAAACATTGACCTTCAGCATCTCAAGCAGGAGGGGAGTACGAGGTAGGGAAACGAGTGTTGCCCAGGAACTCAGAAGGTCTGAGTTCAAGGTCATGTTATATAGTGTGGCTGTGGGCTAATTAATCTGTGAAGGTGGTCGTTGGAGTACACAGGCTGCCATTATGTGAGATTGCTTAACTGCAGTGCCTTAAAGCAGTTTAGTCTAAGGCAGTGGTTGCAAAAAATTTTGGATAGTGTAGCCCTATCAGGAAAAAAAATAAGTTTAGCATGCAACCCTCCCATAAGAATATTTATTCATATATTACTTTTGGATGCTATTGCACTGTCACAGTCAGTAGGGGTCACCCTCTGAGATACTGAGTATCAGCCAGCAGCGAGGACTCCACGGCACGTGGTACTGCTCCTTGACCTCACCAAGCATGCCCTACCCCTGTGTTTTTTGCACCTGATGCCTCTCTGTCAGCTAGCCACTTTGTCCAAATGTCACTCTCAAAGGCCTTTCCTGACCTCCCCTGCTACAGTGGGGGCCCCTTTGTCGCTTCCTTTCTCCAGAAGATACCTCTCCCCCCTTCTCCACCCTGTTCTGTGCCCTGAGAGGTTGACTTGCACGGATGACATCAACTGGACTCACTTGCACGCTGGCTTCTAGTTGAGTTTGGGATACTGCTCCCTGGAGAGGTAGTTCCCCATTCCTGGGGGGCCAGGGTGCTTCACCATCCTTGTCGCTTTCTCTTAAGCCCTGCCTCACTTTCTCAAAACAGCTCTTCATAAGCTGCCCTCAGATAACTACGCTGAGCACACCGTCTGTTCTTTCCAGGACCCTGATGGATACTACACTTAGTGACAGCAAACGTCCCATAGATTTATATAGATGGTTTTTCCCTTCCATTGGAATGTAAAAACCCTGCAGGCAGAGATTTTTCACCTGTTTGGTAGGTGCTCACGGCCGTGTGCTCAGTTCCTGGGACAGTACACAGCACAGTGTAGGCACCCTCGTAAGCTGCCAAATAAAGGGATGAAGAGTATTTTCCTTTTGGACCTTTATTGATTGTCTTACATTCCATTCTGGAAATCACCAGCATAAGGGACTCATATATATTCTTCTTCACCAGGTTTCACTAAATGCTGGACTAATTTAGCCAAATTTCCATCTAGTACAGAGCTCTAATTATTTTTAAATCAAAAGAAATGTAATTTAGTATCAAACCCTTCTGGAAGATTGTACTTGCTTCCTGTAAGATTCTTATCACAGGCAGGACCGTTTTAGTTCACCTCTCCAAGCTATCTTTGAGTTAACAGATTTGTGCTTCTCCCTCCTGATTTCTAAGAGCTTTTCTTCTTTTCTTCCAATAAGGAATATAAAAAATTGCTCGAGGAAGTAAAAGAGTTGGTGCCGTCACTTTGTCCCTACTTACAACAGGAGAAAACCCAATCAAAATCCTGTTCCCCAGCTTAGCTGCTTAATTTGCATACAATACCCCTACTTAATTATCTTATAACTTCTAGTGCTTGGTTGCCCAGAATCAGATTTAGCAATTGTCTTTAGAAACAACATCTCTTGGAACAGAAGAGCTGATTCCAAAAAAAAAAAAAAAAATTATTTTTCTTTTTTAAAAAAAGTCAGAAACACATACAAATACTTTGCTGTTCTTCATGTGAAAATTTGGATGATTGCTTTTTTGATGAATTGCTTTGTGCCCATTAAACATGTCCAATTCTTCACTTTTAGATAAACCAGATCATTTTTCATATGCCTGGGTTTCTTTTCTCTGCATCAATCAATAACTACAGCTGGATGCTAAGAGTTGCCACTGTACTGAACAAAATCTGATCTTCGTGACAACCTGGTAGAACCTGCTGAGGTTGCCTTGGGAGGGAGGACATTAACTGGTGAGAAACTGCTGAATCCTCCATCCAGGAGGAAACACTCTGTAAACTCAATAACTCCTATGTGCATGTGCCTACATTTTTAAATGCTGTGCTCATCTCTGGCTAAATATAGTGGCATGAGTAAGAGTTATCTCATGTGGTTTTAAGTTTCTTGAGCTGTAAGTCAAAACATTTTGATGTTCAGCCTTTGGGAAGAAGAGGAAATTAACTGCCAACGTTATTAAAATGGGACTCTGCTTTCTATGGATTCTCTTGTGCAAATAGATACATTCAAAATAAGATACAATTTTCTTTCATTTGAACAGCATTTACATTTTCCCACCAATAGCAGAGGTGTGACTCTCCATTGTGGTATTAGTTTGCCAGAGCTGCTATAACAAGTACGCTGCATTTGGTGGCTTAAATAACAGAGATTCACTGTCTCACAGTTCTGGAGGTTAGAAGTCTAAGGTCAAAGTGTTGACAGAGTTTTTGTCTTCTGAGGACAATGAAGAAAAAATCTGTCATATGTCTTTTTGCTAATTTATGGTGCTTTGCTTGCAACCTTTGGTGTTCTGTGATTTCTCTGCAGCACCCAGGTCTGTGTCTTCAAGTACACATGACATTTTCCCTGTGTGCATGTCTGTGTTCAAATTTCCTCTTTCTATAAGGACACCAGTCATATTGGGTTAAGGGCCCATCATACTCCTGGATTACCTTGTTTAACTTAATTATATCTGCAACAACCCTATTTCCAAATAAGGTCACAATCAAGGTACTAGGGGTTAGCATTTCAACACAGAAATTTGGAGAACAAGAACATAATTTAAACCATAACAAATGGTAAAAGTTAAAAACTCGGGCCTTAAGAAGCTACTGAGACCACCTGCTCCAAACTTTTTGTTTTTTTAGGGAGAAATAGAAAGGTAAAGTGATCGGTCTAGGGCTACTTGTCACTTAGGGACCCAGAACACAGGGCTTATGGCTCCCTTCTGGAGCTTTCCTACATGTACCTTTATTTCATTCTTCCTGAAGCTGAGACTCACACGTATTTGTGGAGGGTTAAGGAGTAGTAGTGATCTATCCTAAACGTGTTTTGGAAAAGCCACTCAAAGATTAATTGGCATATCTACCAAAAGGGAAGAAGCAAAAAGGGAAAACTAGGTTTGAGCACTGAAAAATAAAATCAGAATGCCAAAAAAAAAAAAAAAAAAAAGAAAAAAAATCAGAATGTCAGGTACAGTAGCTGACCAAATCTGAATGAATAAATTGAACTGATGCTAACAGTATTAGGAATTATTCACATATGTTTCATTCCCATTGTACAAAATATTTCCAAATCTATTACCTCATTTGTTCTTTGTGAACTCTGAAAGACGATGTTTATTTTGGTTTGACAGAATGAGAAACTGAGGTTCAAAAGTAAGGGCTTTTTTTTTTTTTTTGAGATAGAGTTTCACTTAGATACCCTTGGTAGAGAACTGGGGCATCATAGCTCACAGCAACCTCAGACTCTCGGGCTGAAACAATCCTCTTGCATCAGCCTCCTGAGTAGCTGGGACTACAGGTGCCTGCCACAATGCCTGACTATTTTTAAAGACGGGGTCTCACTCTTGCTCAAGCTGCTCACAAATTCCTGAGCTTAAGCAATCTACCCACCTTGGCCTCCCAGAGTGCTAGGATTACAGTTGTGAGCTACCACTCCCAGCTTAAAAATAAGGGATTGTTTTTTAACTCAAATGTTACGGCCTTGCTCAACATAGCTTGGATGCCATCTCAAGTTTAGGTTCAAATTGTAGTGTTCTCTTTTCTTGCATTGTTACCGTTCTGAGCAAAATAAAATATTTTAAAACTTCATTTACCTTCCATTTTTTTTCTATGCCTCCCTTGAAATGTAAATTAGGGAAAATGTCTCAGTTCAACCATCTCTTTCTATGCTTCTCCAAATACTTGAGGCATCCCTTGCTCTGTACTCAGCAGATGGTCATAAAATATGAACAAATGATGACAGTTCATCTTCAGACCCCAGGGAATCACAGAGTCACATAAGCTTAGGATTTGAATGGGCTTAGAGGATTTCTAGATAATGCCTTCATGTACATGGACGTTATTGTGTTTGCAGAACGTTTCCTCCTGGATGCAAAATTCAGCAATTTTCCACCACTTACATTCTCCTTTTCATACATAAGAAAGCAAAGGCCCTAGACCTAGTTAAAAAGCCAGATATCCTGAGTCCTAACCCCAGTGTTCATCATGATGCTTGTAGTTTCTGGCACTGTTTCAATTACAGAATGACCAGCTGGAATAAATTCCTAGTGAGATTGCTTTTATCCCACTTTTTCTGAAGGCAAGAAAGGTCATTAAAGATGCAGGGAAGAGACTGAAAAAGAGTACAATACCGTGCAAGAGCGATATTCAAAATTATTACACTGGGAGCCCGGGTGCCCTTCGCAGGCACAAAGCGGGTCTTCTGTAAGGGAATGAAAAGAGGTCACATGTCGCAGGATGAGCCTTCTTTCTATAGAGACCTCATTACAGCTCCCGAGGAAAGAACATCAGTTCCTTCCAGGGAGCCTGTGTAGAAGATAATGTATGCTTCTTTGCAGGCTGTCAAGATTCACAAAAGAGATAGGGAGTTGGAGGCTCTATTACTGGTGACCTTCCCACAGAATACACTGCATCTCATTTTTAAAAATAGCTTAGCTTCTGGGTGGAGCATTTGATGGCCTTCATAAAGGAACAGAAAGCTTCAGGAGAAGTCCTGAAAGGAATCAAGAGTGAAAAAAGAGAGAGATAGGAGAGCAAGAGGCGAGACAGGCAAAGACAGAACCTGGTCTCACTGTTGCTTCTCCATCTTTCTGGATCTCACAGTGGTCCTGTTTGGCCTCATCGCTTCTGAATGGCTTTTTTTTTTGGGGGGGGTGGGCGTCAACTCACTTTGGCCATCCTCCCCACAGTTAAATGTTGCCTGTGGAAACTTTTGTTATCTGTGCATTGTGAAGTCTGTATTCCTCAGCTTTTTATTTTGGTAGAATTTTAGATTTATTAAAAAAAAAAGTTGCAGACATGAAGTTCCCATTTAATAATTTTAAGAATCAAGACATATTTTATAGAAAAGTATATAGAAGGATATTTCAAACACCTATATACTCACTTCCCATCTTTACCAAATCTCAACATTTTGCCATTTTGTTTCAGATTCATTTAAAGACACAAAACGTTACTGTTATTTTTAAAGTCCTCTGTTTATGAGTATGTCCTTGAAGTTGATATCTGTTACTCCTCAGAATTAATTATTCTCCTGATCTGGCATTAATGATTAATTGGCATACTTTTATATGTTCACTACACACGTATGTATCCCAGAAGTTACATATGATTATTTTGTATGATGTCAACCTCTCTACATGTGGCATCATTCTGCACATATCAATCTGGTGTACAAATTTTGATTTTTCACTTAACATCATCTTTCTGATTTTGTAACTCCCCTTCTTTCAACCTTCTGTGTATTATTTCATCATATCAAAACCTAAAATTATATTCTCTTAGGTTCATAGGCATATTAGTTTCTCACATTTTGCTTAAATGTGGACAAGGAGAAACATACATCAATACACATTTCAGCACTGCTGATATTAGCAAAAAACAGGAATTGAATCTGGATTGCTAATAAGTGTTGAACTTTTCCACCCTTGAACCTCACTGAAGCCTTTAGGGGAGGAAAAAAATTATAGGAACATCAAAATAATGAATTTGGAGGTGGTGAGAGGTTTCCTATTCCTTTTGATTCAGCAAAACCCTTTTTATTCTTTAGGCCTGTAAAAAAGCAGAGGCTTTTTTTTTTTTAAACACCTACACTAAAAGCACAGGGGAATCAACAGCAATTTTTAGAGAATTATACATGTTACAGGAGCCCCTTAAACATCAGCCAAACTTCCAAATCTCAAGGATGGAGGTAGGAAATGTTTATGTTATTATACAAAAGGGTAGAATTAAGTCCAAAGAGTACCTGACGTCTAATCTTTCTAAATCCTAGTTTTCTGCATTCGGCACTGTCCCAGATTGCTTTAATCTTCCCTTGAAATAATAAAGTCTTTCTAAAAGCAAACTCAAGCTACACACGATTTGATTGTTTTCCCCCAGTTTTAAAATATGCCTATAAGTAATTCTACAGAACAGAAGTGAATAGACCAGCCCAACTATTTTATGAGCTAATTAAAGTAGAACCTGTATTTTATTTCTTAATGATTTCATACAAATTGGAAGGAAGGCAAGAAATGTTATTACAAGGTGTTCAAGGTGGGCCTTGTACCAACTCAATTTCCCTTGGTTCCACAGGGACATTTGCATTCATCACTTTTTTCTTCCTATTTATTACAAGAGTTTCTAATATCACAGGCACAGTGGTGTAACACTGCAGTAAATAGGATGGTGTCTGCTTTTAAGAATCTACTTGTATATGTGGAAAATACGATTTTTTTTTGTAAAAAGAGAAAAAGAGATAGCATGGTCGACGGTAGGAGGGAGGAGATGGATCAGGAACACTGCAAAATAGGACAGGAAGTATGTTCCTCAGAAGGGAAGCAGGGCAAGCAAAGCTATCCAGTAGTAATGAACTATCACTGTCTCCAAGAACACCTGCAAAAGTGCATCTACTTGGAATCCAAGTCATGGTTTCCATAATTCAATTCCACTACTGCTCAAGCTGTGATGTAAGAAAAATAACATCAATTGATTCAAGAGAATAAAAACAAAATGGTATCTGCCACAAGCTGAACTATTCTCTACTTCTCAAGCGTGCCACGCCTTTGCAAACCTCCAAGCCTTTGCTTAGCCCCTTTGAGGAACATTCCCTGTGTTCTCCACTTCCCTGCGGTATAATACATCCTTAAAGCTTATTTTAAGCATCATCTCTTTAGTAAATCTTCCTTACTCCCCTCCAGACAGGTGAATCACCCCGTGTGCATTCCCAGAGAAGGCTGTTTCTGCCCCTGTGAAATAAGCACTCAGCACAGTCTAACAAATAGCTTAATAACCTGTGCATGCCTCTGTGTCCCATACTCTTAGAAGACGGCTTCATGTAATTCATCTTTGTAGTCATCTCAGTACCTGGCAGAGTGCCAACAGATATAGGAAGTGTTCAATGTGAAGTTCATTAAATAATGTTCATAGTTGGCAGCGTTCACAGTTCAGTAGAGAGGGCGCCGGCCACATACACACCAGCTGGCGGGTTCCAACCCAGACCAGATCAGCTAAACAACAATGACAACTGCAACAGAAAAATAGGCAGGTGTTGTGGTGGGCGTCTGTAGTCCCAGCTACTTGGGAGGCGGAGGCAAGAGAATTGCTTAAGCCCAAGAGTTTGAGGCTGTGAGCTGTGATGCCACAGCACTCTACCAAAGGTGACATAGTGAGACTTTGTCTCAAAAAATAAAATAAAATAAAATAATGTTCATAGCTAGAGGAAAAAAAAACCCTTAGTAATAGTTAACAGATCCTGTAGTATAATTGTCTCAAAGTCATGTAAGGATGATTCCATTAAAAATGTAAAATAATAGTGAAATATTTTTTCTTCTTTTTTTTTAATGACTGGCATTAGTTCCCTTGGCTCTACCAAGAGGCTTTAGAATCAATTTCTTGGGCAAGAAACCAACTTTCTTGCATTAGAGTGGACATGGAAAGGTATTTTTCATCAATCTCTTTTACAAATTATGTTCAAAGTAGGCCATTTTATGATAGATTTCTTACCTTTCCTAAATAGCATATGATGAAATATTTGTTTTAAGTAAATAAATAGCTCAAATTTGTGCCCAGGAAAGAAAAATTAGAATGTAAGAAAAAAAACATTAGACACAGAACTTAATTTTCCATCAGATTTATGATTCATAATATTTGTGGACACAATTGTGAATGGTATTTCCCAGGGAATGGGTGTGTTATCCCCTTTTTCCCTAGATAATTTATAGGGAAAGAGAAGCATACCTTAGCAAGGCAGACTAGGAGGAATTATTTTAAAATTCAAATCAGGACAATATATTCATGATGCAAAAACAAAGCAAAGTAAAAAAAAAGAAACAACAGATAAGCAAAAACAAAACAAGACAAGCAAAAAGAATAAGAGTATCAACAGAAGAAAATGTAATTTAGTTCAATCCCAGTTTGGTTATGATAGAGTAAACCTATACGACCCTCCATCTCCTATGGGCTACAAAGAAATAAATGGAAAGAATCTGTCTGAAAATGCAGAAAAGTAACTGATGAATTGAGGAGAGAAATCAAAATTGAAAGTCTGACCAACATTGTAGTGAGTTTATTGGTATTTTCATTTTCTTTCTAATCTTCTAGGACAGCCCAAATCCCAGAAATGCATATTTGGTACAGACAGAAAATGCGTCAAGAGTTTCTTATTCCCTCCTTTTTCTGTCCAGAGGACAAGAAAGGAATAGTTTGTAGGATAGAGATTGTAGAGGGAAATTGTTTTTTGTGATCTGTTTTGCTCACTTGGCTCTATGTAGACAAACCCCATTCACACAGCCTTGTACCAGTGGTAGCAGCAGCTATGAACACACCTAAAACTCTGAAAAAGATTCCTTTTTGTTGAGCAGAGGAACTGGAACACTGGGCCCTTGTGGTTCACTGTGTTTGTGTGTGTGCATCCTCGTGAATTTTCTCTTTCCTTTCTCTCATTGCTTTGCCCTCAAATCGAACGAGGTCATCATGGAAGGTATGAAATAGCATCAGCAACCTAAAACTCTCACTTTTATGATAGAAGACAAGGGAAAGGAGAACTTGGAGACTGGAGAGTGAAGAGAAGCCATGGAGGGGAAGGTGGCAGAGGAAAAGAGCCCCTAAATTTGTGCATGAAGTCCCAGGCTCAGCTCTGAGTGGCACAAACATTGAAACCACGCAAAGCAGCATAGCAGGAGCTTCCAGGATTAAACTACAGTATCGGACACAGCTCAGGTTAACCCTATACAAGGGTGGAAACTAAACTGATGTAGGGACCAAAGCCTTCTGAAGTCAGATTGGAACTTGTGGCCAGAACCACAGTAGGTTGATTACCTATCAAGGCAAATAAAAAACAGAAACAAAAGGATTTTGAAGATTTTCACAGGGCCAGGATCTCAAACAGAATACTCAAGTGTCCATGATGCAACCTAGAATTACTAGGCACAAAAATAACAAGAAAAAGCTTAACAGTTCTCAAGACAAAAGGCAACGAACTGACACCAATCCCTAAGGTAAGATGTATGTTGAAATAATTATTGAACAAAGCCTTTAATGAAGGTATTATAACTAGGATTTATGACAAAACAAATGTATTTTGAAATATGTGGATAGATAAATATTCTAAGAAAAAGTGAAGAACTAAAAAAATTTAGAAATTAAAAAATATAACCGAAAAAGAACTTACTGGAATGGAGGTGAGAAAAGCAAGAGTCACTGAACTTGAAAACAGGTCAACAGAAAGGATTCTTTTTATGTAATGAGACAAAAATTAAAAAAAAAAAAAAACATAAAAGCCAAGCCTTAGAGACCTATGGGAACAGGTCTGGTACTTGTGTTACTAGAATCCCGGAAGGAGAGAAGAAAGATTGGAGCAGAAAAAATATAATGAAAAGTCTCTCAAATTTAAGGAAAGTCATAAATTTACAGATTTAAGAAGATGAGAAAATCTCCAAAAGGAAAACTTCATGTAGGTCCTCATAATCAAACAGTTAGAAAAGAAAGAAAGAAAAGAAAGAAAAGAAAGGAAAGAAAAGAAAGAAAGAAAAGAATATGACTTGCCTACTGACTTTCTATTCAGTTACTTAATAGCCATTTATGGTATGAAAGGCCCTCTGCCAGCACTTAGCACTTAATATTGGTCAAGACAGATATGGGTCCTGTTTTCATGGATCTCACAGACTCATTTTTAAGCAACTGAACTTTGTAAAGTATAAAATAAATGTTTCCTGATTTGACAAATATAAAGTGGTAGGGGAGAGATAAGAAGTATAGGGTAGGTAAAAATAAAGCAGGGGAGGGGGCGAATTAGAGTGGTCTTATCTTAACCTAGAGACAAGCTAAACCAAGATTTAGCCAGAAAAGCAGAAGCCAAGGGCAGGGAACCATGCCAATGGCTCAGGCTGTGAAGAGAAAGCCATGCCTTACTCAAATGTCACACAATATATAAATGACACTCATTTTTATTTCTTTTTTATTTATTCTGGCAAAAGATTAAATAAAAGTAAGAACTATTAGCCTTACAGATTTTGTGCTTTTTTCCTACTCCTTGCAACTTTTGCCACCCACTTTTATTTTCTCCTGGACAGCAGTTTTCTTTTTTTTTTTTCTTTTCCCTCAAATGTACAGGTAAAGCCCAAGTTAAAGTGAAAACCGCAGACTATGATAGTCCTCTTTCAAGTAGAAGATTAGAGATTTGCTTTTACTCATTATCTTTTTTCTTTTTTTTTTAATTGTTGGGGATTCATTGAGGGTACAAGAAACCATGTTACACTGATTGCATTTGTTGGGTAAAGTCTCTCTTACAATCGTGTTTTACTCATTATCTTATGACTGCATTATGCCCCTTTCTTCATCCAAATCCAAGCTCACAAATGGCATTTAAACGTAGTGGAAGTAATTTTTGAATAAACCAAACAGTAGTTTTACTCAGCTACAATCCTATCGAGGGCTTCACCTTGGTACTCTAGGCCCCTACACCTCTCTGGTAGCACCCACACCTCATGCCCCCACCACCCTCTAACTCTCTGGTCACAGCTCTGTTGGTTATGATTACTCACCAGCACATTTCTGTAATGTAAATAAAATCTACCAGGCTTTCTAATGCTTGCCCAAGCAGCTATTCCAAGCCCCTTTATTTCACATTTCTACATTATTAGCAAATTTAAGAGATTTGCCCACTGTCTACCTTAGTGACTGCTACTTCTGACTTTGGCCTTTGGGATTGAAGGGGAGGGAAAATTATTTTTTTCCTTTATCCATCTCACATTGATTGACCAAAGCCCTTCAAATTAGACTGACAAAAGACAGATTGATAATAAAATTTTTTAAAAACCTAAAGTTTATTAATACATACTTCACACATACACATAGGACTTCTCAGTGATGAGTAACTAGAAGGGGGAGTGAGAACGTCTTAGGAAAGAAAAGTAAGTTTGGGGAGAACTAACAAGAATTTAGGAAAAGACCCTCAAAATTCTAGGGAGTGAAAATTGTAAGAAGATAAGTAGATGGGGGAACTAATGGAAGAAAAAGATTAATTTTAGCAGAGTTTGTTAAGTAGTTTCCTCTGGTACCATGTCTGGGCTGATAATGGTTTAGGGTTGTATTGGGTGATAGGAATTGTCCTGCCTTTCCTGGCAGAGGTGAAGAGGGCAGTGAGGTTTTGGTGTGTCTTTTTTAAAAATTTCTTTTTTAATTACCTTTAGCTCAAAATAATCCTTTTATAGCTTAGTGACATATTCTAGGGTGGCATACACTGAACAGCCTCAAGATTTCATTTCATCAAATTATACTATGAACGGAAGTCTACTTCCCACTGATCAACCGTCTCTACCCTATCCTTGTAGACCCTGAAAACAAGCACATCCACCCTGTAATATGCCTTTGTCTCATCTTATCACTTAACACAATATTCACTATATATTTTTCAAATGTATTTGCCTGTTTCCTTCACTATAATGCCAGTTTTGGGAGAGGAGGAACCTCAACTGCTTCGTTCATCTCTGAATCTCTATACTCGCAAACACAGTGTTTAAAAATTTTTTCAGTAAATTAATGTATTGGTGCATAAATTAATGCATTGAAATTATTACTATAAAATAAATAGATAACAAATACACAATAATGAACAAATAAAAACAAGCATAAACTTGGAAATACTTCAAGTTTTAATGTCATTTTTTTCAATTTAAAACAATTTTTAGATATATAGCTCAAGTCTATATAGTCTTGAGAATAGAATTTTTTAAGAGTTTGAACCCACCCTGTCTTTCTTACTTCATCTTTAGGGATTTCTTTTCTCTTCTCCTTTCTGAGAATTCAGTTAAAGTAGAAGAATTTGGATCTCTAAATCTAAACAGCAGTTGGTATACTCTATGTCTCAATTTATTTTACCATCTCAGTGGCTCATGTGCAGACTGGCTCCTTCTACTTGCCCTAAAAGGCAAAATAACTTTAGGACCCTTATGGGTTTGTCACCTTACAGCGAATGTTCCAAAAGTCCCACGGGTATTTAGAATACCATTCAGAAAACCTGGGGTGCTCGCTCCTAGGAATGCATTGGAGAGAAATAAAGTGTCTATCAGTCCCACTTCATCAATAATGTCATTGCATATACTTGTCATAAAATAGCCCAAGGCATTATTGCTGTCAGAAGACAGGGGAAAAAATGTTTGAATGAATTAAATTAACAGGGAAAATTTCCTCGTTACTACTGTTAAATCTCTCTTCTTAAACTGGTTATCACTATGTCAGACCCTGCTACTTAAGTTGTTCGTGAACTAACATTCTCAAATCATTAATCCCATGTTAAATAATACGAGTTGTACCAATAATGTTGACCACATGAACTGAAACTCTATCAGGAATTTCAATATAATATTTTCTGGGATTTCCTCAGCCAATTAACCTCATGGGATATAGTACAGTGGACATACATTCCCTTCATAATTTCTTAATCTTGGGAAAATCTGAAATATGGGGCAAAATTGTTTAACACCAACTTATACTAGTATATGCAATGAACCTAAATGCTATTACTTGGGTTGTTGGCATAGCAAGCTAACCACCACAATTAAAGAAATTAAATAATTTATGATCCAAACATAATATATTTGAAAATATACAGGATAAACCTATGTAGGTTTTTGAGACTATTTACTTTCTTTTGTAAAAAGTTATCATATATACTTTTCAATTGTACTCGTATACATTCATCTTCAGAGGGGCAACAACAAATTCCTGGGTCTACTGTCTTGGTTTGTTGTGGGTAAAAGCATCACCTACTGTCAGCCATGGATCACCTTGTTACTTTTGTAAAATATAAAATATGCATGAGTTTTTGCTGGTTTTGTTTTTGTTTTTACTGGCTGTAGTATTCTCTCTCTCTCTCTATTCCTCTTACACACCCCACACACCCCATCCGTGTTCTGCTCCATCAGCATACCATTTTCATTCTCTCCTGGTGGCCTGTTCTGCCCAACCAATCCACTGATTCATTTCATTCTGCTACACCATATAAGAATACATGATTATGATGGCTTTTATTTTAAGATTTTGTTCATCTTCCTTTATTATTTTAGTGATGTACATTCTCTTCTTAGAATATCTTGCTCATTGATGATTCTTAATGAGATGACATTTTGTGCAGGACTGCCACCTACATTTTCTAGTGGGCACAAAATTAATGGTAAAGTTTCTAGTTTTTACAAGTCCATTTGTCAATCATTTTGGGAAAACAATAGAATAAAAGTTACATTTGTGAAAATTTTGGAATTGACATTTGTTACTGCTTCTCAGAATTTACTAAATAACATTTTTGGCTTATAGTTATTAAGAGATGTTAAGTATGTTGCCATGGAAATAAAGTATTTTGAGATTTTGCATCCAGATTTGATGTTAAAAAATGTGAACCTGAAAATAAAAATTTAAACAATATATGTAAGGCTGAAAATAGAAATCAGGTGATCAAGAATTATTTGGAATAAATATTAATATTTAATTATCAGGAATAAAGTTACATAGCATTTTCTCCAATATTTTAGCAAGACTTTTAAACTCTTAATTGGAAATCAAATTTTATGTCATATATTTGAAGACATTGGTAAATTTAAAAATATATAATCAAAATATCTTAATAAGCTCTCTGAAATATTTGAATTACTGGTTAACAATAATGTATTGTTTTAAACATGCATTATTTGTAGACAGTGTACATGATTATTTACCAAAACAATTAAAATTTTTAATAGGCACTGAAACATAAGCCAAGTTGAAGACCTCAAAATGCTAGCACATTCACTTATTACTTTTTTAATTGTTTTTGTTTTTTTAGTTGTTTAGTTTTGGGGATGGCAGAACATGTCAATACTATCTAGAAATATCTTTCATATAAGTATAGATATATTATATACTCAGAGCTGAAGTTCTTGTTGTAGTTTTGAGGAAATCCCATAATTATAATTTGAGAGTGAATTTTTCTTGTGCAAGTTGAGTGAAAGCTCCAATAATCATAGCTATTGACATGGATTTTCTTATAGAGCAAATTAAAACTCTTATTTTTTCCTACTAAAGTCATAATCACTGGAACTTCTTATTTGAGTATGTACTGTATTGTACATTGAAATGCAAAAAAGGTAAAATCTCACATATACTCATGATATAGAATGCTTACTACCTCAATGAAAATAAATATAATATATTTTTTCACTTAAGACTTTGAGACAGTTCTTATGTTACTCTAATAATTTTCATGGTGAAATCTTCTTTTGTCAGATAATGGGCTTGACTGTCTCATTTAGTCTACTAAAACAGTTCTTCATAGTATAATGTTTGTAATTTGATGGGGATTGCTTTAAATCTGTAGATTGCTTTGGGTAGAATGAACATTTTAACAATGTTGATTCTTCTCAGGCATGATCATAGTGTGGTATGTTTTTCCTTTTGTTAACATCTTCTATTTCTTTTCTCAGGGTTTCTGTATTTCTCTCTGTAGAGATCCTACATGTCCTCTGTTAGGTATATTCCCAGGCATTTCATTTTCTTTGAGGCTGCTGTGAAGGGTATTTGTTTCTTAGATTTGATTCTCAGCTTGACCATTATTGGTATATGTGAAGGCTACTGATTGGTGGATGTTGGTTTTGTATCCAGAGAGTTTACTGTATTCCTAATCAGTAAGTGAAAATCCTTTCAATTTTACTCTATTCAGTATACTATTTGCTGTGGGTTTGTTATAGATGGACATTTTATGAAATGTCCCATCTATGCCTATTTTTCTCAAGTTTTCTTGTCAGAAAAGGATGCTGAATTTTGTTGAGTACTTTTTCTGTGTCTTTTGAGAGGATCATATGGTTTTTGTTTTTGCTTCTATTTATGTGGTGAATTACATTTATGGATTTACTTATGTTTAACTAAAATTTCATCCCTGAGATAAAGCCCTACTGATCATGAGGCATAATCTTTTAATGTGTAGCTGTATTCTGTTTGCTAGGATTTTATTGAATATTTTTATGCCAATATTCATTAATGATATTAATCTGTAGTTTTCCTTTTCAGTTGAGTACTTTCCTGTTTTTGCTGGCAGGGTGATATTTGCTTCATAGAACATGTTGGGGAGGATTCCTTTCTTCTCTGTGTTTTGGAATAGATTTTGCAATATAGGTACAAGCTCCTCAAGCTCCTTTTTAAAGGTTTGTTTGAATTCTGGAATAAAACCATCTGGTCCAGAAATTTTATTTTTTGAAAGATTTATATTGTTGTTACAATTTTGATGCTTGATATTCATCTATTCAAAATTTCTAATTCTTTTTAGTTAAGTTTAGGGAGGTAATGTGATTCCAGGCATTGGTCTATTTCCTCCAAGTTTTCAAATTTGGGGGAATAGAGTTTTTGTAGTAATCAGTGATGTTCTTTTGTATCTCAGTGGTACTTTTTGTTATTTCCACTTTTTCATTTCTGAATGAGGTTATTAGAGATCTTACTTTTCTGTTTCTAATTGGCAAAGGGTTTATGAAAATTGTTAATCTTTTCAAAGAACCAATTCTTTGCTTTGCTGAACTTCTGAATGGTTCTTATGTTCTCAATTTCATTTAATTATAATCTAATTTTGGTTATTTCATTTATTCTTTCCTCTTGAATTCCTCTTCATTTTGCAGCTCCATGAGAGATGTAAATTTGTGGCATATGAGATTGTTTTCTTTTTTTAAAATAAACTCTTTGTTTCATCCTCACAAAACTTAACTCAGGGGAATACATTCTTAACATACTACTTTGTTTCATTTTTTTGGAGCTAGTTAGAAAGATTATTCTGTCCGTACTGTAGAAAATAGATGAGAGTGAAGATAAGATCAGAGCTAGTAACCCAGTCAGGTGAATGCTACAGCAATGCGGGTGGAAGATGTGATTTCTCTGGACTTGAGTAGGGTATTAAAGATGGAGAGAAATGAACATCTTTGAGAAATATACCAGAACCTCCATACTTGACCATTGCCCTACATTGACCACCTCCTTAAGGTGACATAATTTTTATAGACTGGACATGCACCACCTATACTCAATGGAAATTTCTTATATTGACCACCTCGGTATGTTGACCAGATGTTACACTCCCTTGGGTGGTCAGCTTATAGAAGAGGTTCTACTGTATATGCAAAGAATGATCAACAGAATGTACTGATTGCTTAGATGACTTTGTTTCATATCCCTTTGTTCTGGCTTGGGATACTGAAAGATTGATGATGATCTTTACCAAATCAGGAAACACGAGTGATGTTACTGGCCTAGCAAGAGTAGAAGATGTGTTCAGTGTGGGAAATATTTAATAGTCTTGAGGTGCTCTGTGACATCCAAATTCAGATCTACATAGATCACTAGTCTTATAATTCTGAGCCTCAAAGACATCTCAAAGGAAGGAGGTAAATATTTCCTTTCCTTCAATGAAGAAATTTCAGAAATCTGTTATTCCTAATTTTAATTCATTTATTAAAAAGATAATGATATACATCCTAAATATATACATCTATGATTTCTCCTCTACTTATTAATTGACATAGTGAACAATACTTTTTTATACATCAGAATAAAAGTTATTCATTTATTCTTCCATTCTTCTTTAATAAACCTTTTTGGTAAAATATGTAAACAGAAAATTACACAAATCTGCATATACCATGCAAAGAATTTCCACAACCAGAATATGTGTAAGTAGTCAACTGACACTCAGAACAAGAACTAGAACACCATCAATATTCAAGTTCTGTCATAACTTTTCCCAATCACTTTTTCTCTTCAACACAAGTGACAAGTATCCTGACTACTAACTCTGTAAATTTGCCTCGTTTTTATTGCTGTTGTTATTTTTCCCCTCATTATGTACAACCACTTAGAACCTCAGAGTTGGCATGAAGGTTATTTTAAATTGAATATATTTGAGATTCAATAGATGTAAAAAGAAGACATGTCGGATTTTTCTTACCTGACTAAAAGGTGTATCGTCTGGGAAATGAGGCTAGCAATCCCTCTTTTGGGTAGTGTCATGTCCATCAAGAAAAGGGAAAGATCACCCTAAACATATTTTCTTATTTTCCATTTGTTCTAAAAACATATTTATCTATCATTGCTAAAAAAAATATTTTGTTTTATTTCTATATCAATTTTTTTTCTCCTCCCCATTTCCTTTTGTAGTTGTGGAGTTCAACCTGATAATTTTTTTTTTAATAATTTTATTGAATCATAATTATGTACATTGGTGCAATCACAGGGCACAATTCATATACATTCAGAAATATTTTGATCATACTGTTACAGATATCCTTCATGGCATTTCCTTGATCACTATATAA
>CAUYON010118999.1:0-23828 GCA_963573935.1 Arctocebus calabarensis
TGCCTGTAGTCCCAGCTACTTGGGAGGCAGAGGCAGGAGACTGCTTGAGCCCAGGAATTGGAGGTTGCTGTGAGCTGTGATGCCACTGCACTCTACCCAGGGCAACAGCTTGAGGCTCTGTCTCAAAAAAAAAAAAAAAAAAAGCAAAGCTTTCAACATCCTACAGGGTTCTTAGGCCGCTGACATCTCTTCCCCTCTCTCTTTCCACTCCAACCTGGCCTTCCTGCTGTTCCAGGAACTTGCAAGGCACCCAAGAATCTCAGAGCCTTTGTATCACCTGTTCCGTCTGTCTGGAATACTCTTCCCTTGGATTCCCACATGGCTAACTCCCCCACCTTCTCCAAGTTTTTGCTCAAATAACGCTCTCAGTGAGGCCCACCTATTTCTTATTATTTTCAAAATTAATTTATTTAAAAAACTTTTTTTTAGGGACAAAGTCTCGATATGTTGCCCAGGCTGAAATGCGGTGGCTATTCACAGGCATGATATTTGCACAATACAGCCACCAACTCCTGGACTCCACAGATCCTCTAGAATAGCTGGACTACAGGTGTACGCCTATCAATTGTAAATTTGTCTATTATAGTTGTGCACACTTATGGCGTACAAAATGATGTTATGACTTGTGAATACCATCTGAAGTACAGTAGAACCTTCATAGCTGACCACCTCCCTACTCCGACCACCTCAAGTTGACCTAATTTTCATGGACAGACGTGCAGGACATACATATATCAGTATGGTAGACCTAGTTCCTTATGTTGATCACTTTTGTATGTTGACCAGATTGTTACAGTTCTTGGGTGGCCAACTTACAGAGGTTCTGCTGTAATTAAATCAAGCCAATTAACATATTCATTGTCTCAAATACTCATGAGAATTAACCATCTATTAAAAACTCAAACTTGGGGTGACGCCTGTGGCCCAGTGGGTAGGGCGCCGGCCCCATATACCAAGGGTGGAAGGTTCAAACCCGGCCCCCGGCCAAACCGCAACAAAAAAAATAGCCGGGCATTGTGGTGGGCGCCTGTAGTCCCAGCTACTCGGGATGCTGAGGCAAGAGAATTGCCTACGCCTAGGAGTTGGAGGTTGCTATGAGTTGCGACGCTACGGCACTCTACCGAGGGCCACAAAGTGAAACTTTCTCAAACAAACAAACAAACAAAAAACCCTGAAACTTGTACCCCTGATGAGTCCTACTCTACTTTTGTTTCCAAACCAACATCCCTTTTTAATATGTTATATAACTTATTATTCCTACAATTTACCGTCTGCCCCTCTCCCACTGAAATCCGCTCTAGAGGGTCAGGAATTTGTTTTATTATTGTACCCCCAGGCCCTGGAACAGTACCTTGCCCACGGTAGACACCTGATAAGTATCTGTGAGTGAATAAATCATAGTCATTCTCTATCCCAAGTTCTAAAGGAGTTTCTGGTTCTAATAACCCGGATCCTAATATAAACTGATTCTAACATCTCAGGTATTGAGGCCCCGCCCCCTACCCGAGGCACCCGCTTCTCCCCGCCAGATCCCGCGCCTCACTCACGCCCAGCCCTGGCCCAGGCCGCGGCCGGCCAGCATCACACCCCGGATGCTGGGGTCCGAACGCAGAAAGAGCCCCACGTTGCCCAACAGGTTAAGCAGCTGGAAGGCAGCCATCGCGAGCTGCAAAGCCCGGGCCAGGGGTCCCAGCGGGGGCGGCCCGGGACCCAGCACCAGCACGTAAGTCAGCTCCAGGCCCACGGCCACAGCCCACAGCAACGTGAGCACGAGAGGTAGCCGCGCGGGCGCCCCCTCTGCGCTCGTAGCCGCCCAGGGCTGCCCCATGGCCTGGACCCACTGGCTGTCGAAATCCCAAAACCCCACCGCTTCCGTGTTAGGGCGGGGATAGCGGGCGACGGACGTCTGCCACGACCAATAGAAACTGGGAAGGGGGTGAGGCAAGCACTAAGGCCCGAGAGAGAGGGGCCGGCGGATGCGGAGAGGCAATTGGACCTCGAACGAGCTGGGCGGGGCTTGAAATCCCGTTGAGGCCAGAGCCGAGTGACACGGCTAAGTTATCGCCCTGCCCTCCCTCGGAGGCTCCGCCCCTCTCGCGGAAGCCCGTCTGGCCTGTGTAGCTGGCTGGCGCGCTCCATGGATTGAGTTGCACCCGCAGCGGCGTCGAGGTTTCCCGGCTCAGCACATTCTCCGCCGCTCCCCACAGCCGCCCCGATATTTATAGCTCTTCCTCGGCCCATCCAGCTGGCTCAGAGCTGCTCCCCATGCTTGGGTGTCTCCCTTCATCACCCCAGGAAACATTCAAAACAGCTCGGGGCCTCCGTGTTTCTGGCTGCGAAATGGGGATAGGGCTTGGTTTCCCAGCAAAGCACTGGGAAAGCGTCGGGAGAGCCCAGGCATAGCCTTTAGGGTGGTCTGCAACCACTCATTATCGTCATCTCCTCTGTACAGAGCAGGAAACAGACGCAGAGAGGGCCTGTGGTTTTCCTAAAGTCACACAGCGTCCAAGCGGCTGAGCCAGAAGGCGAACCCTTGTCTCTGCCACGAGATCTACATCCATGACCCCGCATTTCTGCAGTAGTCCCTGGCCCCAGGGCAAACTCTTGCTGGGTCCGGGCCCAGTCTCCCACAGCCCTATCCGGCCCCTCCCTCCTTCCCCATATTTAGTGGGAATTCGATCCGGGGCTGGGCCAGGCCCTACTTAACCGGGCCTGGGTGTCCAGAAACGCGCCGAGCGGAGCGGAGCAGGGAGCCAGAGCAAGATGATGATGGTTATGCAGCCTGAGGGTCTGGGGGTGGGGGAGAGGTCCTTCGCCGGTGGTGGCGAGTACATGGAACAGGAGGAAGACTGGGACCGCGACCTGCTGTTGGATCCAGCCTGGGAGAAGCAGCAGCGGAAAGTGAGTACTCGCCCATTTCTTGACAGCAAAACTG
Source organism: Arctocebus calabarensis (assembly GCA_963573935.1). Classification (NCBI taxonomy): domain Eukaryota; kingdom Metazoa; phylum Chordata; class Mammalia; order Primates; family Lorisidae; genus Arctocebus; species Arctocebus calabarensis. The sequence goes on from CAUYON010118999.1 coordinate 2,936, forward strand.
AGGCCTGAGAGGCCGGGCGATTTGTCCTGGGCATCTCAGCAGATCAAGGGCAGAGCACTGTGCTCGACCTAGACTGCCAATCCCCAGCCCAGGCTCTGCCCATCAACCCTCTGCTGTGCCCAGGAATGAAAGGGAGGACTGGAAGCCCTCGTGAGAGGTTTACAATGACAAGGGGTTTAGAATGAACCCTCCAGGATTCATTCCCCCGGGCCCACTGTCCCACTTCTGGTGAAAAACGAGTTGGGCAAAGCCCAGGAGATCCAAGTTTGGGAGGTTCAGGAAGAAGAATCTTTCTCCCCATCACTCTCTAGTTAAATATTCCCAGAACCCACCTTGAGGGCTTGCAGCCAGGCAATTAGTGAACTTGGGAGTGTGGGGAACAGGAGACTATCTCAGATTCCATCCCACCCTCTGTCTCTCCAGGGTGGGGTCCATAGTCACTCTACCTTATTTGACAGGTGAGGAAACTGAGGCCCAGAAAAGAGCAGACATAGACACCAATCATATACTGTCAGAAAATAGGACCCCCCCAACCTGATATTTGTCCCATGCCCCACCCCCATTCTTTCTCAAGATCTCCTCCCTGTCTCAGGGGCCCTGAGTCTGCTGAAAAGGCCACAGGTCAGGGAGGAGAGGAGCCTTGGGTCCCCTTACAGAGTAACCTGACTCTCCAGCCAGATGGACACTTTGTGCTGAGGCAGCACTTTGGGGGAGCTAGAGAGGGGCACATGGGCAGCTGCTGCCCAGGCCCAGCCTGTTGGGCATCCAGGTGACCTCCTTCCCTGAGCTATTTTCACTCCCAGACTTTCCCAAGTGGGAGGGGAAGGACACCTGGGTGGTAGGCCATGGGTAGGGAGGGCACCATGAGGTCACTGGACCCTCCTAAGCATTTGCCTACAGTGTATGACGCCAGGAAAAGACAGTACTTAGGTGCTCAATGAAATTTGCAGGATCTGAGAATCCCAGAATTTAGAATCAAAGCACTTCCCTTCCGCTAGGTTAGATGACAGGAGATGGCTCTAGGGACTAGGAGGCTCAGCTGAGTCTGCTGGGGTGCCCTGGATGACGCACCTCCCCCCAAGTCTCCCCCTGCACCTGTCTCTGCATATGGCTGCAGTCCCAGGTTTGGCAATTTCCCGATGATGTCATCTCTGTCCCTGGCTCCAGCTGCCACCTGTTCTCCAATAACTCCCAATCCCCACCCACCCACCCAGACCTCTCCCAGATCTACGTCTGCATGCCCCTCCTATGACACATGCCAGTCTGTGACTGGCGTTTTTCTTCCAATACTTAACCAAGTACTGGAAACATCCTTTCATCTCTACTTACAGCATCCAGCACATCCATTCATTCTAAGGCTGCACAGTATAGATGCTCTATGAATCAATCAGCATACCCTGTAGTTGGATATTTGGGTCATTTTTCTCACCTGGCATTGTTTACCACAAGGTGGTAATAAACATCGTTGTGCTCAGCTTTAGCTCCTTGATGCTGTCTCGCCAGTGACTCCTCCATTGAAGAGCTTTCTTCTTTCAGTATTGGAGCACTCTTGCCTCCTACTACTAGATGCCTGAGTTCTCTTCATTCAACCTCACACCAGAGCATTCATTTAATAAATATTTCTCAAGGAGTTATGAACAGGTGCAGTGGCTCGCATCTGTAATCCCAGCACTTTGAGAGACTGAGGTGGGAGGATTGCTACAATGTAAGGCCAGCAGAGGAACACAGTAAGACCCCATCTCTACAAAATATAAATTAAAAAAAAGGAGGTCTGAATCTCAGCACTGTTTTCCACTCTGGGATTCAGAAAGAGACAAAGTAAAGCCCCTGCCTCAGGACACTTACATCCAGCAAGGATGAGTATTTCTGTCTCCTCCCCCTAGTTCCCCTCACTGCACCCTTCCTCTCTTGCCCTGCTCCAGTCACCGCCTCCTCACTTTTCCCTTCTGCTCTGTCTAGCCGTTCATCTCCACTCTGCAACCAGATCACACTTTCTAAAACATAGTTCTGCCCACCCACCTCCTGCCTGAGGCTTCCCTGACTCCCTGTTGCAGTAAGGATCAAGTTCAAACTCCCAGGCTTAACACCCAACATCATGCATGACCTGGCCTCTGCTGCCCCTCCGGCCCGCCTCTCATCACTTACACCCCAACACTCCCAGCTTTATTCCAGCAGTGCCCAGAGAGCTGAAGCCCCACAAATGTAGCAGCTGTTCTCACTGCCAGGCACTTGCCTGAGTGGCTGCTCCTGCCTGCAGTGCCCTTGCCTGCCCTTCCCTGCCTGAATGCCTCCTGCTTCTCCTTCATAGCTCCCATCAAATATTAGCTCCACCTGATCTGGAGAACCCCTCTCACGGACATCCCTCAGCACTTTCCAGCACTTTCCAGACCAACATGACTCTCTGATTGACTGTGAGCTCCTTTGGGGTAGAGACCACATCTCACTGAGTCACATTTGGCCCAACCCAGACCTGCCCTTTCCAGACCCAGAGCATCTCAGACTCCAGGATTGGAAGGAACTGCAGAAAATCCCATTGCCCTCTCCACTGCTTGCATCGCCATCAAGAAGTACTCACTTACATGCCTCAGCGGCAGGAAGCTCACTCCCTCCCCTTAGCAATGACAGCACCTCTAGTACTTAGAGGATCATCTCTCATGCCCAGATCCTGCACATCTGGCTAGCTGGCCTAACGAAGGAAAGCTGCTGAGGGAAAGAATTCTAAATGGCTTCCAGGGTCACCTCCCCATTACTATCTATTTGTGGTGGGAGAATGCTCTGCATTCTAGAATACTGCCAGGTTGGAGGAAGAAGGACCTGAAATAGCATGGTGACCCCTTCACTGTACAAATGAGGAGACCAAGCGGAGAGTGGGCAGTTCAGCTAGGCCTGAAGCCCACTTATGGATTCTCCCAAGGATTCCACAACTAATGGCAGAATTCAGGGCTGTTGACTTGGTAGGTTGGCAGAAACTTGTGCACCAGGCTCCAGGTCATCCCCTTCCCCAGCAGACACAGCTCTCTACCACCCTGTCCCTCTCAGGAGGGTGAGGGTGAGGCTAACTCTGAGGGCCTGGCCTGTTGGTCCTCTATAGCCTGGAAAGCACATTCACACTGGGTCTATGAACTTGGAGGCCAATTTACAGCAGCCCTGGGAGAGATGTGGGACTGAGAGAATAATGAAGCAAGTTCACAGTTCCTTAGGCAAAAAACCCTTAGGGCCAGGTGAACTTTAATCCAGAATTTTTCAGATCACCCGGCACTAGCCCCTATACCTCAGAGAGCCCCATATTTTGGAATACGTTAAAATTTTCTAAGTCCTCCTCCAGTGCTGAAGACCAACCAAGGCTGGAGTACCAGTGGCAGAGAGCCCCAAGTCTAAAGTGGGACATGTATGGGTCCTGGAGCCGATTTTTCCCTTCCCAGAACTAAGTCTCAGAGAGGGAAAGGGACTGGCCCAGGATGCACAGCAAGTCAGTGGCTGGCCTGGGACTTGAATCCAAACCCTCAGGCTCTAAGACAGCAGTTCTCAACCTGTGGGTCACGACCCGAACGACCCTTTCACAGAGGTCGCCTAATATCAGATATTTACATTTTGATTCATAACAGTAGCAAAAATTAGTTATGAAGTAGCAACAAAAATAATTTTATGGTTAGGGGTCACCACAACTGAGGAACTGTATTAAAGGGTTGTGGCATTAGGAAGGTTGAGAACCACTGCTCTAAGACTTACCCTGCCCAAGGAGCCAGGACTGTGCCCCACATCCCCCAGAAGCAGTTCCAGGGTCTGAGTGCTGTCCTCTGCCCCTAGACCTTCACTGCCTGGTGCAACTCACACCTGCGCAAGGCAGGCACCCAGATTGAGAACATTGAGGAAGATTTCCGCAATGGCCTCAAGCTCATGCTTCTCCTGGAGGTCATTTCAGGTGAGGGTCAATCCAGTGTTCATGAGCCCTAGACTTGGGGGAATCTGGAGAGCTGAGGGAGTAGGGCAGCAGAGAGCTGGAGGGGACTTGTGGGGAAGGAGAGAGATTGGGGACAATGTCTTCGGCTGCCTCTCATGACCTTTGACCTCTCCCCTTATATACAGGAGAGAGGCTGCCCAGGCCAGACAAAGGCAAGATGCGCTTCCATAAAATTGCCAATGTCAACAAAGCCCTGGACTTCATTGCCAGCAAGGGAGTTAAGCTGGTATCCATCGGCGCTGAAGGTGAGGAGATGGCTAGAGGGGGTCAGGGCAGGGAGTGGGGGGCTTGCCATGTCACCTCTGTGAGCCTCAGTTTCTTCATCTCAGTGATATGGCTAATCATCTCTGCCTCGCAGGAGAGACTGCAAAGAGTGAATGTGCCCAAAGTGCCAGCACTGCACCCCCCACACCTGCAAGGTGCTCAATGTGTCGTTTACCATAACAACAGATGCTGGGTGTCAGTGCTGGGCTAGGGACAAGGGCCAGAGAGCTGAGTAGGGAGGTGAGCTGAGGCCAAGAGCACTGGCCTTGAATGCCAGGCAGAATTTGTCCTGTCATCCCTGCCCTGCAGAGATCGTTGATGGGAACCAGAAGATGACCCTGGGTATGATCTGGACCATCATCCTTCGCTTTGCCATCCAGGACATCTCGGTGGAGGGTGAGCAGTGGGGAATGAGGTGGGGTGAGAGGGTGGCCCCTTTCCCTTCCCAACTAATGGTCCTATACCACCCTCACCCAGAAACCTCGGCCAAGGAAGGCTTGCTCTTGTGGTGCCAGCGGAAGACAGCACCATACCGCAATGTCAATGTGCAGAACTTCCACACCAGGTCTGTCCCTGGTCACTAAATGCACCAGGCCTCTATTGGGTGCTAGGCTCAGAAAGGAACCCACCCTGGTCAGTGAGGGGCACAGAGACGGCCCCTGTCACAAGCCACAGTGGGGAGGAAAAGGTCACAGCCAAGTTCCTGGAACAGTGTCTGAAAATAGGACTCAGTAACTGTTAAATTGAACAGAATTGAATCTAGAAGGTTACAGAAATTCTGGAAGAAGGAGTGTTTGAGACATCCCTGGAGGCTCGGCGTCTGTAGCACAGTGGTTATGGTGTCAGCTACATACACCAAAGGGCCACATTCACCAAAGGTGGCGGGTTCAAACCTGGCCCTAGCCTAGCTAAACAACAATGACAACTGCAACAAAAGATAGCCGTATTGTGGCGGGACCCAGTAGTCTCAGCTATTTGGGAGGCTGAGGCAAGAGAATCACTTCAGCCCACGAGTTTGAGGTTGCTGTGAGCTGCAACGCCATGGCACTCTACCGAGGTCGACATAGTGAGACTCTGTCTCAAAAAAAAGAGAGAGAGGCTCGGCGCCTGTGACTCAACGGGCTAAGGCGCCAGCCACGTACACCTGAGCTGGCAGGTTCGAATTCAGCCTGGGCCCGCCAAACAACAATGACGGCTGCAACCAAAAAAAAAAAAATGGCCAGGCGTTGTGGTGGGTGCCTGTAGTCCCAGCTACTTGGGAGGCAGAGGCAAGAGACTCGCTTGAGCCCAGGAATTGGATGTTGCTGTGAGCTGTGATGCCACAGCACTCTCTCCAGGGTGACAGCATGAAGCTCTGTCTCAAAAAAAAAAAAAAAGAGAGAGAGAGAGACATCCCTGGAAGGGCATTCCAGCCAGAGGGAGCCTAGAGGGCAAAAACATTTAGAAACCGGGCTGGTGTAAGCACAGGTGTGTGAGGGAGCCTTGACGAGCTTGCAGGAGACGTCCAAGTTGGTAATGAAGGTCTCACATGCCTAGCAAAGCTAATGTGCTTCACTCCATTACAGAGAGGCTGTCCTGGGGGGGGGGGGGTCCTGGGCTGAGGGGAGGACAGGGCCTCAGCTAGAACCCAGGCCTCACCCTCCTTCTCTTTGCACAGCTGGAAGGATGGCCTGGCCCTCTGTGCTCTCATCCACCGACACCGTCCTGACCTCATCGACTATGCCAAACTGCGTAAGGTAGGTCTCTGCCACCTTGTCCCTCACTCCCACCCCAACTCCATGACCTCTACCCTCAGCTGACCTTTCACCCCCCCATCTAGGATGATCCCGTCGGCAACCTGAACACTGCCTTTGAGGTGGCAGAGAAATACCTGGATATCCCCAAGATGTTGGATGCAGAAGGTGAGAGGGAACCTACCGTAGGGGACAACTGCTTTCTCACCAGTGGGCACCGGCCACACCTTTGTTCTCCTCATCCCTCCTCCTGAGCACTCTGCCCCCTCCCTGCTCAGCATCCCTCCTGCTGCGGTCCCCTTCTCCAAGAGCCTGCTATCTTCCCCTGCCCTACCTTCTCCTGCTTTCCCCACCCCCACCACCTCACAACCCAGTTCCCCGGGTTGCCTGGGATAATGTTGGTCCCCTAAGACTGGCAGCTCCTCTGGGTCCTGAGGAAGGTGTTTAGGTGACTGAAGCAGCAAATCCTCTCTGAGCACCACGCCAGCAAGGTATCCTGGCTGTGCGGGCACTGATGGGGCAGGACCTGTCTGGCTCTGAAGAGCTTGTGGACTTGGGGAAAACACAGATGGACAAATGGAGTTACACGATGGTTAGAGGCAAGAAGCAGTGTGGACTTGTCCCCCATGAGGGCCACGGTGGCTGCCCACTCACCCACTCACCTGCCACAGGGGGAGATTTTTGGCCCCGGGGTGATCAGAGAGAGTTTCAGGGAAGAGGAAGGTGCTGGGCTTCGTGTAGCTGGCAGCTGGTGGCCACAACTACATAGCTCCACGCCCTCCCACACTGGGGGAGTTCTCTGCTTGGATGGTGCTGAGACCATTCTCCACCCTGGCCTTGGCCAATACACACTTCGCTACCCTCCCCTAGACATTGTGAACACCCCAAAGCCAGATGAGAAGGCTGTCATGACCTACGTTTCCTGCTTCTACCATGCCTTTGCTGGGGCTGAGCAGGTGAGGGGGCCTTGCTGCTGCCACCTAGGCTGGACTATGCACCTGAGGGCCCAAATTTGGCAGCAGTCCAGTATTTGGAGGCATGGACCATGTTTGTGGGAATGCCATTGTCCCAGCTTTATTCACTCAGGGGCCTCAGGAACAGAAGCCCTTGGCCTGGAAGCTGCCTCCCCACCTAAGAGATGTGTTCCCCCATTCCCTCCCCTATGTGCCAGGGGTCTAGGTTTTGAGGGCTGTACAGAGGCAATCTGTTTTAATGCCAACCCTCCACCCACCCCCACCACAGGCAGAGACAGCTGCCAACAGGATCTGCAAGGTGCTGGCCGTGAACCAGGAAAACGAAAAGCTGATGGAGGAGTATGAGAAGCTCGCCAGTGAGGTAGTGCCCAGAGACACCCCACCACCGCCACTCTCTCCCAGCCTGGCCCTCCTGAACCTTCCAGGCCTGCTGACACCGCAGATCCTTCTGCTTCGAGGAGCTTGGGCCTCCTCCCACTCTCCTCCTGCCAGTCCCCACCCATCACCAGCCCTTCTGTCTATCCAAGCTCTCAGTCATTCACTGATTCACTCAACACTCATTGATTACTCATTCATTGCTCCATCCATTCATAGTTAGGCAATCATGTGTCCCTTTGGTCTGCACCAATCTATATTAGCCCTTGGGCTCAGAAATTACCCATTGCTCTCCTCTCCTGACTTGTGAGGACTGTCCCATTCTGCCCTCCATAGTTGTGCAGGTCACCCCTGTGTACCAGAGGCTGGCCTTCTGGCCAGAGCTGGGATGTGGGTGGAAAAGGGTGGGTGAGGTGGCCAGGTCAGCTCTCGGCCTTAACCCTGCCTGGCCCTGGCAGCTGCTGGAATGGATCCGCCGCACTATCCCATGGTTGGAGAACCGCGTGGGCGAGCCCAGCATGAGTGCCATGCAGCGCAAGCTGGAGGACTTTCGGGACTACCGGCGCCTGCACAAGCCACCCCATGTGCAGGAGAAGTGCCAGCTGGAGATCAACTTCAACACTCTGCAGACCAAGCTGCGGCTGAGCCACCGGCCCGCCTTCATGCCCTCTGAGGGCAAGCTGGTCTCGGTGAGCCAGGCGGGCATGGAGGTGGCCTCAGCTCCGCTCATATCCCCTGAGTGACCTTGGGCTTTGTGTTCCCATCTGTACAATGGGCAGACCATGATGCAGACCACCTCGGCCTGCCCCACAGGACATTGCCAATGCATGGCGGGGGCTGGAGCAGGTGGAAAAGGGCTATGAGGACTGGTTGCTCTCAGAGATCCGGCGCCTGCAGCGGCTCCAGCACCTGGCTGAGAAATTCCGGCAGAAGGCCTCACTGCATGAAGCCTGGACCCGGGGTAGGTGCTCCTTATGGGGCTGGACTTGCTTCTGGGTGGAGGGAGGTGGGCTGAGGGCTTGGGGAGGTGGCATTGGTATAATGGGCAGGATAGAATAGGTACTCATCAGCGAAGCTGGAGACTGGATTTCTAGACCCACCCTGACTTACTGTGTTGTAGGGTGGAACTCTCTTTCAGCCATTATCCCTCTATGGGCCGGTTTCTTTATCTATAAACTTAGCCCCTTTACTCTGTAAGTCTGCTCTGATTAATTTGTTATTTAGCATTTTATTTGTACATATAGCTGGTATTGAAAAGTAAGTCCATCATTAACCCTAATAACTATTGAGGCTAAAATATTGCATAAGTCAAATATAAGTATAACTCTGTGAAAAAACATTCTCTCAGTCCCCTGCCAAGGATTTTAATCATACAAATTAATAAGTCCTGCCTAAAAATAGTAAAAAAATAAAATAAAATAAAAACAATAATAATAAATTATGGGTCCAGTGCCCATACCTCTGTTGTTAGGGCACTGGCTACATAACCAGGGCTGGCAGGTTTGAACCCAGTGGGGGCAAACAACAACAACAATATAGCCAGGCATCCTGGCGGGCACATGTAGTCCCAGCTACTGGGAGGCTGAGGCAAGAGAATTGCTTAAGCCCAAGAGTTGGAGGTTGCTGTGAGCTATGATGCCATAGCACTCCACTGAGGGTGACAAAGTGAGACTCTGTCTCAAAAAAAAAAAAAAAAAAGCTCAGTGCCCGTGGCTCAGTGGGCTAAGGCGCCAGCCACGTACACCTGAACTGGCGGGTTCGAATCCAGCCTGGGCCCACCAAACAACAATGACGGCTGCAACCAAAAAATGGCCGGGCATTGTAGTGGGCGCCTGCAGTCCCAGCTACTTGAGAGGCGAAGGCAGGAGACCTGCTTGAGCCCAGGAATTGGAGGTTGCTGTGAGCTGTGATGCCATGGCACTCTATCCAGGGTGACAGCTTGAGGCTCTGTCTCAAAAAAAAGACAAACAAAAAAAAGAATTATGGACATAATGAATAACAATGTTTTGGTATAATAAGAATTTGCAGCTTAATACCTTAAATTTGCCTAATTCCTTAAATCCTTAAATTTGCAGCTAGTTATGTGACACTGGGAGGCATCTGAACCTCTAAACCTCAGTTACTTCCTCTGCAAAATAAGAGGCAGTCAGTAAATGGTTGCTATTGTTTTGTTTTGTTTTTTTGAGACAGAGCCTCAAGCTGTTGCCCTAGGTAGAGTGCTGTAGCATCACCGCTCACAGCAATCTCCAACTCCTGAGCTTAAGCGATTCTCTTGCCTCAGCCTCCCAAGTAGCTGGGACCACAGGCACTCACCACAACGCCTGGCTGTTTTTTGGTTGCAGCCATCATTGTTGTTTGGCGGGCCCGGGCTGGATTCGAACCCACCAGCTCAGGTGTACGTGGCTGGCACCTTAGCCCGTTGAGCCACAGGCCCCGAGCCTGGTTGCTATTGTTATTATGATTATTTTGGGTTTTATTTGTGTAATTATAATAATCATCATTATTTATTCATCCAACAAATATTCATGAAGAGTCTACGAAGCGCCAGGCACTGCGCCAGGTGCTGGGGAAACGGTTGGGGTCCATGGAGCTCACCAAGTCATCACCTTGCTGGGTTAGGAGACGCTGACATCATTTATGGGTCACACTGGGGAACAGAAATGACAGTTTTACTACATTGGCGCCTCAGAGCAAATCCCTAGGGCAGGTGTGATCATCTGCAGTCACAGATGAGGATGCTCCAAGGTCACAGAGCAGGCCGAACCTGCTCCTGCCACAGCCACTACTGGGTGACTGCAGCTGGGCCTCTATCCGAGCAGGCAAGGAGGACATGCTGAGCCAGCGCGATTATGAGTCGGCCTCGCTGCAGGAGGTGCGGGCGCTGCTGCGGCGCCACGAGGCCTTTGAGAGCGACCTGGCGGCGCACCAGGACCGCGTGGAGCATATCGCCGCACTAGCCCAGGAGCTCAAGTAGGACCCTGCCCTTTGATGGCAAGTCCCGCCCTCTTTCCCACTGCTCTCCTCCCTGTCGCCCTCCAGCCTAGCCCTGGCTGGATGACCCTAGTGTGGTACCAGTGTCCTTCCTTATTACCATTCGCTCCGCCCCTCCTGGATCCACTCTATCTCCGGACCCCGCTCTGCTGCCCACACTTTTACACACTGGCTCCCAACCTGTGCACTCCAAGGCCTACCCCTAACCTGGCCGCCCCCTTCACCCCAGGTGCAGGACTGTTATCCCAAACCCTCTTGGTCAGCTTTGGGCTGCTGCCTCCTCCTGACCCCTTCTCGCATAACCCCGCTCCCAGGCGCAGTCCCCGCCCTCCATCCAAGCACCGAATGGGTGCCGCCCTTCTGGTAGGGACCCTAGAAAGCCCTGTTTTACCCCCCACCTGCCCTGGCTTCCTTATCCTCCGGGTTCCAGCCCAGGGAGGGCAGTCAGGAGGAGACCGCCATCTCACCCTACACTCCCTCACTTCTCCCAGCGAGCTGGACTACCACGAGGCAAGCTCGGTGAACAGCCGCTGCCAGGCTATCTGTGACCAGTGGGACAACCTGGGCACGCTGACCCAGAAGAGGCGGGACACGCTAGAGGTGGGGCTGGGGACAGGGAGCTGAGGGGCAGGGATGGGTGAGGCAGCCCTGCTGGACAGGCTGCTGAGCTCCCATCCCCTCCCCAGCGGATGGAAAAGCTCCTGGAGACCATTGACCAGCTGCAGCTGGAGTTTGCCCGGCGGGCTGCGCCCTTCAACAACTGGCTGGATGGTGCTGTGGAAGACCTGCAGGACGTATGGCTCGTGCACTCGGTGGAGGAGACCCAGGTGAACTCCAGGGTTGGGAGAGGCTTGATGGCAATGGGATGACAGGGAAGCTGCCCCAATATCCTGTTTGTCACTGCCTGTGCTCCTGGGGAATGGAGGCTGGAGGAAAATCCCAGTTTCCAAGGATGCCTGGGTCTCCACTGGTGTTGGACCACTGGTGTCCTGAAGCATGTTGCTGACCCTGGGGCAGGGAGCGCTGGCTGATGGCTCCTGCCTGTTACCCCAGAGCCTGGTGACAGCCCACGAGCAGTTCAAGGCCACTCTGCCTGAGGCTGACCGAGAGCGAGGTGCCATCATGGGCATCCAGGGTGAGATCCAGAAGATCTGCCAAACATATGGGCTGCGGCCCAGCTCCTCCAACCCCTACATCAGCCTCAGCCCGCAGGACATCAACACCAAGTGGGACAAGGTCAGTGCCACTTGTAGCCTTTTCCTGCCAACTCCTCCTGTACACCCTGACCACCTGAAACCATGGGTGTCCCAAGATACAGAATGGGGGTCTGCCACAGGCTCCGCCTTGCCTGTTTCAGCCTCATCTGTATAATGGCTCCAATGTAAAGTAGAATTTAGTCTTATGTGTGGACAAAACGACCTGTTAGTTATAAATGTTGTCATCAGCTCCCATGTTACAGGTGAGGTAATAAGCCTACAGAGATCACTGCCTTACCCAAGAGCTTGCCCAGAAGCCCAACAAGGCTCACAGCAATAGGGGCTGAGGTTGGAGGGGCAGGGAAAATGACCTGTGGGCCCATCTCAACCCCAGAACCACCTTCCAGCCCCCAGAGCTGGCCCTACCACAACCACTCTCCTTCCAGATCCTAAAGCTGGTGCCCAGCCGTGACCAAACACTGCAGGAGGAGTTGGCACGGCAGCAGGTGAACGAGAGGCTCCGGCGACAGTTTGCAGCCCAGGCTAATGCCGTTGGACCATGGATCCAGGGAAAGGTGGAGGTAAGAGCTTGAATAGTGCGGCCAACCCAGGGGAGTGGGACCAGGGCTGAGCTGCACGGAGCTGGGAACCCTCACGCTGTCTGGGTATCCCTGCAGGAAGTGGGGCGGCTGGCAGTGGGGCTGATTGGCTCTCTGGAGGACCAGATGGCTGGGCTGCGGCAGCAGGAGCAGAACATTATCAACTATAAGAGCAATATTGACCGGCTGGAGTGTGACCACCAGCTGCTGCAGGAAAACCTGGTGTTCGACAACAAGCACACGGTCTACAGCATGGAGGTGGGGCACAGCTTGCAGCACAAGGGGAAGCTGGGGCTGTCACAGCAGGACATGGCATTTGTGTCTTTAGGGGTCCCCAGTTCAGTTTGGTTAGGCCCCCCAACATACCCCTGGGGATGCTGAGACCCAGCAATGGAAAGTGACCTGTCCAGAGTCACAAAGCAGTGGAAAGCTAGTCCAGGATTGGCTGTAGCTAGTTGATCCATACTTAATATGTAATAAATCATCAAACTTTAAGGCAGGAAGAGGGGGTGGGGGTCCCTCAGTGGACTGGGGGTGGAGCTAGAGTCAGTGACCAGGCGTTCACCACCCACTAACTGTGACTGTCTCCTGCTCCCCAGCACATCCGCGTGGGCTGGGAGCAGCTGCTCACATCTATTGCCCGCACCATCAATGAGGTGGAAAACCAGGTACTGACCCGAGACGCCAAGGGCCTGAGTCAGGGGCAGCTCAATGAGTTCCGGGCATCCTTCAACCATTTTGACCGGGTCAGTAGTGGCCCAGCTCTGAGAGACGTGGGGGTTTGGGAAGTTTGGGGACCAAGCCTGATGTCCACTCATACCCTTATAGAAGCGGAACGGGATGATGGAACCCGATGACTTCCGTGCTTGCCTCATCTCCATGGGCTACGACCTGGTGAGTGGTCTGGACCTCCTCCCAGGAGTCCCATCAGTGCCCCTACTATGCACTGACCCCTCACACCCACACTTTCAAGGGATTACCAAGAGCTCAGAGAAGTAAATTAACTTGGACCTAGTTCTGTGTGTTCCCCCAAGTCTGAGTTTGAAGCATTTTACCTTAGAGAAACAGCACTACAGACAGAGATGCAGCTCCTGGAAGAAAATCAGGACTAACCAGCAACCCAGGGCGCCACAGTGGGCAGGAAGCAGACTTCAGCCTAGCATAAAGAGCTGAGGTCTTTGGAGGAAGGGGACCCCGTGTCACAAGGGTTGTACAGGTGAGGCTGGCACCTTGGGTGTCAGCATTCATAGGCACAGCGCCTGGCTTCTATTCTGCAGGGGGAAGTAGAGTTTGCTCGCATCATGACCATGGTGGACCCAAATGCAGCTGGGGTCGTGACTTTCCAGGCCTTTATTGACTTCATGACCCGAGAGACAGCAGAGACTGACACGGCTGAGCAAGTTGTGGCCTCTTTCAAGATCCTGGCAGGAGACAAGGTGAGCCCCAGGCAGTGGAAAGGTCACAGATGGTGGACGAGGGGCAAGGAACTAGGCTTGCAGGCCTTTAACACCTCCTCTCCTGCAGAGCTACATCACCCCTGAGGAGCTGCGGCGGGAGTTGCCGGCCGAGCAGGCTGGGTACTGCATCCGACGTATGGTGCCCTACAAGGGATCTGGGGCCCCGCCTGGAGCTCTGGACTATGTGGCCTTCTCCAGTGCCCTCTACGGGGAGAGTGACCTCTGACCGCCACCACTGAGGCTCTCCATGAAAGATGGAGGGAGGGAGCTCCCTGGGGCTGAGCCCATCCATCCCTCAGAGCCCAGCCAGCCAAGTTTTTCTGAATAAAGCTCCATCCGTGGGCCTCTCCCTATTTCCTTTAGTTCCTTAAATAGAAGCTGGGCCCTGGGGCCCTTGGGCAGGATCAGCCACACCACCTTGACCACCGGGATTCTGACCACCCCTCTGTGCCCTCAGGGACTGAGCACTCACACCACATTGGGAATTGGGAACCAGAACACCTCTTTATTGCTGTTAGAAAGCAGTTACAAGTATCCTAGGTCTGGAAGGGGAATCTGTCCCCAAACCCGGGCGAACTAGAAAATTTCTAGCATGAAACAGAGGAAAGCTAGGCAGGAAATCAGAGCCTACTGAGGACAGAGCTGGGTTTAAGATCAGAATATCTTCTTCTTGCCCATTACCCGAGTCCAAAGCTCGTGCCCCAGTGTTAGCCACCAAGAAATGCTCAGCCCCAGAACCTCCTAGCTACTACAATCCAACAGGTGCAGTGGGGAGCTGCGGGGTGGGAGTGGGTGGCAGGGAATAGGGGCTGTGCTAGCTGGGTGTCCTTTGCTCACCCCAAGTTACTCAGTGCTGGTCTCTCAGCCAGCTGGCCCTCTTGGGGAGGGGCCTGGACATGCAGGTCAGGCTGGGGGAGGGGCTGCTCCTGTCAGCACCAGGTCCCGAGCCAGCGGGCTCCTCATTCCACCACCGCTGAGCTGGCCATAGTGTTGACTCCACAAGCCCCAGACCCACGGTGCAAGTAGTAGTAGCCCTGAAGGAGGGGGGAGAGGGGGCTGGTGAGGGCACCAAGGTAGGATGGCACTTAACAGCTGCGGCCAAGCAGGCAAGACTCACCTGTTCGCCCCAGTCGGTGCCCCAGCTGTTCTTGATAGCCCAGAAGGGAATGTCAGAGCCTGGGGAGCAGTGTAGGGTGCAAGGAATCAGGGGCCCCCAATTCTCCAGTCAGAGTCTCAAACTCATTGTACCCTTCAGATATCTGTGGGGGACCTACTGTGTGACAGGTACTGGGGAAAGAGCAAAAAACAAGCAAGGCCCACCTGCCCCCCTCACGGAGACCTGGCCCAGCTTAGGGGCAGGGGAGAGCACTACTCCTAGTAGGTTATTGAGCCAACCTCCCACAGCCTCAGCCTCCATGGAGGGGATAGCTGACCCCTGTCTTGCCCACAGCCAGCAGCAGTAAGGACAGAGCTGCCAGACATTCTCCTGATTTCCCCTGTAAAGGTCCTGAGATGCTGTGGTCTGACCCCCTATGACTGGGGTGGCTATAGAGGCAGTCAGTGGAACTCACGGTTGCCATAGCCCACTATCAGTACAGCGTGGTCGATGAGCCAAGGGCTGCAGAGAGGCCGGAGTGGGCGTGATATCCCGTGGCGGTAGAACTGGGAAGAAAGGAAGGAGTGGGGGACTAGCTCTAAGAGGAAGTAGGGGAGTCAGAAAGAGAGGGAGTGGGGCAGTAGGTGAAGGCCCTACCTGCATGCCAAAGGCGTTGATGGCAACGGAGATCGGGCCTTTCTTGGCCACCCAGGCTGCCAGTTCTGAGGTGTGAGAGACGGTATCAGGGAGCACCTGTACTCCAGCCCCACCTGGCTTGGCCTCACTCCACCCCTCACTCACTTTGCTCATTATGGCTCAGCTCCACCGAATCATTGATGTAGACCTTGGCCTTCTCTGCCGAGAAGTTGCAGGCCTGCATTTGGCCCTGGTAGCTGTAGTCTTCTTCTGTCTCCAGCCCTCCTGGAGATGGAGGGAGTGGGTCAGGGGGTGGGTAGGATGTCTAAGCTAAGACTAAGCTAAGCCTCTTAGACACAGGTCTCATGTTCCTCACCCACCCCAGGCAACAGGCCATCCCCTCTGGGGAGCACCTCCATTCTAGAAATGACACAACCAGGGATGGGACAGGTGAAGAGGAAAGAGCAACAACCAGCAAGACAAGTGGCAGGGACAGAACTCAACTCCCAACTTCTGACTCCTTCCCAAAGACTCCTCCCAGCATTCCTGGCACTCCTTACCTTATTTTTCTTGTTCCACTGACTGTTCCCTCCTAATCCAACCTAGACCCGTGTCAGGTTCCTGGACCAGTCTCTGTATAGCCACCTCAGTCCCTCAGCCCACCACTGCACTGAATCGCCAATTTAGGTCAATACCTCCCTCAGGAGTAAGATGTGTTGCTACCTGGCTTAGCAGCATTAGGGTAATACATACCCGCCAAGCATCAAATATTCCAAGACCCCCTGCTCACCAAGTCCCTGCTATGAGCCTTCCTCACTTGATATTCAAAGTAGTCCTACAAGGTGGGCATGGTGAGCCCCATTTCACAGATGAGATAATTGAGGCTCTGAAAGAGCAGACTTGTCCAAGGTCTTCAGTCAATAAGGGTGAACAATTAACACTAGAACCCAGCTCTGTGTGACTCCCACGCTCATGTCTCCTCCTCATACACTGACCTCCTTCAGAGGGAGAGGGGGCTCCTGTTGCCCTGCCTCACCCCACTGATGCATACCCAAATTCTTTATGGCTGAGTAGGCGTTGGAGGGCAAGCCACCCAGGCAGGCTTTGTCCATCTTGTCACAGTCCAAGAGCTCTAGGAGACAGAAGGCCAGTCCCAAGAAGCCCTCCAGAGGGGCTAGGGTGGGGACAAGGGGAGCAAGTGAGATACTCACCCTGCTCAGAGAGGGACAGCAGGGTCCCCCGGTTCAGGAACCACTGGCCCTCCACATTGCCTGTGACTGAGAAAGCCCAGCAGGAGCCACACATACCCTAGAAGAAATGGGCTGAGTCAGGGCTGGATCCTTTCCCCAGCTCCTGTGTAGTGCTCATGTCCCACCCTGACTTCTAGGGGTCCAACCTGGTTCTTAACATTAGTGACAGCCCCCTTATTTCTCCAGTCCCATTCAGGTGGAGCGGGGTCACCCACAGGCTTGGCTACACGCATCTTCTTGCCAGTTTCTTCTCGTAGGAGAGGATTCAAGTAGATGGTACGGAACTCCTCCTCTGTAGAAAAAGGTGGCAGGGCACGGAAAAGAAGAGTATTCTAAGCCAGCCCTGACAAGGACCTTGGGAGCAGGCCCTGTCTCTTCCATGCTCCACAATGGCTCTGGCCATCACTCTTACCTGTGAGATCACTGAACTTGGTAATCCCATAATGAGCTGTGCCTTGATCCAGGGCCTGGATCTTCTGTGCTCGTACCATATTATTGATAAAGATGGACAGACGCCACTGGGTTTCTGATGACCAAGGATCAAGAGAGGAGGGCCTCAATCCCAGGTAATTATAGAAGGAGGGGAAATTAGAGCTAAGAGGTAGAGATTTCCCTGGGGAGTAGGTGCATTCTGGATCAGCCCTGAAGCTCTTCTCAAGAACAGAACCCTTGGGCAGATGGGTGTCAGGGACCAAACTTGCAAGTGATGAAGTGGGACGTGTGATCAACTTTGGGGGCCAAACTGGAATGATGACTTCTCAAGTGTGAAAACAGCAATCAAAGTGGGAAAAAAAACATGGTACCAGGGAGCCTACTGCAGAGAAAATTTAGCTACTGCCCTGCCCAGAATGATGGGAGGGCTCATGATTTCTGATCAGGAAGATAAGGCAGGTTAAAGGGCCAGGTACTTGGGATGGCTGTTCAGAAGAACTTGGGGACTTGGGCAGTGCCTGTGGCTCACTGAGTAGGTTGCCAGCCCCATATACCGAAGGTGGTGGGTTCAAACCCAGCCTCGGCTGAACTGCAAAACAGAAAAATAGCCTGGCGTTGTAGTGGGCGCCGGTAGTCCCAGCTACTCGCGGGAGGTGAGCTGTGATGCCACGGCACTCTACTGAGGGCAATAAAGTGAGACTCTGTCTCTACAAAAAAAGAACTTGGGGACTTACGGAACCTTGAAAGGCACTTCCTCTGTGCCCTTCCATCCCCCAACATCAAGATCCCAAGTTGTGAGAGAAGGCCCTGATCTGATTCAAACAGGCACAGCCAAAGCTGGGTCCTCACCTTCCTTACTCTCGTATGTCCGGTTATAGGTGGTGAGAAAGTCCTTGAAGATTGAAAGCATCTTCATGGAAAAGTCCTGGAAGAGCAGAAAGATCTTCACAAGGAGTTCAGCCTGACCAGGGAGCCCCACTGCAGGCTGAGGGAGGAGAAGTAGAATAAGGCAGCAGCTGACTCCCCAGATATAGGCTCCTCACCTTGGACAGAGGACCCTTGTTCAACAGTGAAATGACTGAACTCAAAGAGTCGTTTTTCTCGTCTGGATAGGGTAGGGACAGAGAGGAAATCAATACTAAACTCTGAGTAAAGTGTGATGGGGTTATCCCAGCATCCTTGGGCTATCCCAGCACCTGTAACCTTGGTATCCACTGGGCCGCAGTCCCTCCTCAGCAGCATGTGTTTTCCTAGTTCGTCCAGGATTTCAAAGCTGCAGAGCTGGAGGGAGAGAAAGAAACCAGTCTGAGGGTGGGATAGGAGCAAGGATTGTGCAAGTCAGAGCTAGAGGCTCCACAGGTGAAGATAACCCCAAGGCACAGCGGAGAGTGAGGCACAGCCGGCACTCCCATACTCTCCTTTCCACAGTATCTTGGGATCCCTGCCTCGGATCCCCGCCTCTTCACCTGACCCTTCACCATCCAATCGCGGTTTGACTCAGCCTGGGGAGGAGAAAGGCAGGAGTTCCACCACTCACCAGAGTTTTCTTGGACACCGGGAGCTGGCACACCGTGGGGTCGTTGCAGGGTGGTTCCTCCAAGGACGCCTCCAAGGAGTACAGCGACCCCTGATCCGCCTGGACAGAAGAGCAGGTGAGGCAGTCACAGCCACTCCCTCCCTAGCCCGTCCTTCATTGACCCCACAGCCCCATCGTGCCGCCCTCCCGGCTCCGGGTCACCAGAGGTTCATCTCTCCGCTGTCCAGGCCCCACATCCCAAGTCTAGGCCAAAATTCCCATCCGTCTCCAAGGGACCCCCGGCCCCCAGCGAGTCCTCACCTGACGGACGCGGCCGCGCACGGCTCGCAGCACCGCCTGCGTCCCCGGAGCCCGGCCCCGGTTGTACATCTCTAGGGCGAAGCGGGCGGGCTCCAGCAGCGCAGGGGACGGCGGCCCCCAGGCCTCAGCGCTGGCGCCTCGGGGCTTGGCGGGGGCGGGAGCCGCGCCCGGGAGCAGCCCCAACAGCGACAGCAGCTGCAGCCAGGGCGCCATGGCCAGAACGAAGCCGGCGGCCAGGACTCACAGACCGACAGACCCGCGGACCAACCGACCGGGCGGGAGCCCGCAGTCCAGGGACCCGCCCCTCCCGCCCGCGCGCTGGCCAATAGGCGCCTGCCTGAGGCGCCTGCGCGGTCGCTTATTTACGCCAGGCACGTGGGGACGCCGGGGCGCGGGGTGGGGCAGGGGTCCGGCCGGAGAGTAAATCGCTGGGCTGGAGGTTAGCGCTTGTTTGTTGCTTACCGGGCGTTAAGTCCATTTTCCCTTTATACGACTCAGGCAATCTCGGGAAGTAAGTGCTATCTTCATCTTAAATTGAGAGCATAGAGGCCTAGAGAGATGAACTGCCTTGTCAAACATCTGATAAGAGGAAGAGTGGATTGGAACAGCAGGTAGCTGCCTTCTGCCAAACTCAGTAGCCTCTTTGCGGCCCCCGCTTCCTACAGCGAAATGGCAGAGTCTCAGGCTGTTTTGAGGTCAAACGCAATCATGTGCGCGTTTGGTAACCGCTAAAGCGACGTACACGGCGGGTTTGGGACTGTTGCGTTCCAGAGCCTGCCCAGAGGAAGCGTGTACAAATGCCTTAGGCAGCGAGCTGCGTTCTTCCAGCTCACAGTCCAGTGGGCAGATGAGAAAGGACCTTTTCCTGCAAGATGGTCTCGGCTGGGAAAAAAGGAAACTGGGATGGGAGAGTTTAAGGGAATTGGAGCAATCACAGAAGAGAGTCGGGGAAACTGATACATATGTATTCGGGATCATCTAGTCCAAACCGGATATTATGTGTCAGCAGCGGTCCAAAGGCAAATTCAACCTACCCAGGAATGATCTCTGGAGCCAGCTCACTGTTCTGGTTGTCAGCTGAAGTATGAGAGGGGAGGACTTGAGAGATTCCAGCAGATGCTGACTCCCTCTGCTTGTGCTCTCCCCTGGTTTAAGCAGGTCTTTATGTAGTTTCTAAGGCCCGGTAAGGTCTGTTTTCAGCTGGGTCCTTACCCCATTCTGTGCACTTAACACTCACTCTGTTTACATCTCCTCAGAAGCTTAAAGTCTTGCACACCTTGGAAACTTGACACTTGCTATTCTCTAGGCCTAACACCCAGACACCTTTTGGTTTTCAGTTTGGAAGTCACTTCCTCAAGAAGACCTTTCTGTCTCACCCTACCTGCCACTGGCTGGGCTCTATGCCATTGCCTCCTACCTGGCTAGATTCCTAGCCTTCCTCTTCTCATCCTGGACTACAGTTTTCTGTTTGCTGGTGGTGTTTGGTGTCCTCACTTGTCCAGGAGCTCCTCAGGGCAGGGACCCTGTTGCTTCTTGTCTCCCTCATTGCTCTTTCTTTAGAGCGGGCACAGTGCCTGACAAGCTGAATAGCTGCCTATTAAAGGTATATTGGGTGAATGAATGACTCCCTTGGTATGCCCTGGAGCAGATGTGATGTCAGCCAACTGCCTTTCAATGCATAGTTTCCACTTTCCTTTTTTTGTTGCTCAAGAGATGGAGTCTTGTCCTGTCACCCAGGCTAGAGTGAAATGGAGTGGGCACAGCTGGTTGCAACCTTGAACTCTAGGGCTCAAGTGATCCTTTCACCTCAGCTTCCTGAGTAGCTAGAACTATAAGCACAGGCTGCCACACTTGACTTCATAGCTTTACTTTCTAGAACAGTGATTCTCTACCTTCCTAATGCCACAACTCTTTAAGACAGTTCCTCACGTTGTGGTGACCCCCCACCATAAAATTATTTTCGTTGCTACTTCTTGGCTGTAATTTTTTTTCTTTTTTTTTTTGAGACAGAGCCTCAAGCTGTCACCCTGGATAGAGTGCTGTGGCATCACAGCTCACAGGAACCTCCAATTCCTGGGCTCAAGCAAGTCTC